>VVHJ01024443.1:4746-19175 GCA_015107715.1 Tylochromis polylepis
CTGGGCCAACACACACACACACACACACACACACACACACACACACACACACACACACACAGCTTTTAAGACACAAAAGCTGATGCATTACAAGCTACGCTCTGTTTTAACAGTATGTCATATATCAGCTTCACTTCAAAATTAAGAGGATCACAATGTTTTTTTTGGTTGAAAAGTGAAGCCAATGCATAAATGGTGCCATCAACCTGCATTCCTGCTAACGGCCTGCAGGGTTGACTCTTCAAGCTGCGAAAAGAAGTCAAGTTGTTTAGAAGTCTATGAGAAACATCAACCTTTGTATCCCTTCATCGAAGGCCTCAGCTTGCATTCGCAATTAGGTTTATGATCTCAGTTGGTAGTTTTAAATTTTAGAGACTGCAGTGTGGTTGCCTGTCTCTCTGTTAGCACTGGAACAGACTGGCAACCTATCCCGGATGAACCCCACCTCTTGATGGATGGATGGATGCATGGATGGATATGATGTTGATCTCACAGGGTGGGCCTAACTGTGTGACTCACAAGTCTCTACCCTGTGAATGTGTCCCTGTGTTTTTCAGTCAGAACTTCTCCTGGCTTGTCATAGCCTGTCAATTGATCTGGCGATACTTAAATTAAATTCTGAGATAAGTTGTCAGCCATCAGATTCCTGAAATATTTATTCAAGAATCACAAACGGCGACCGGCGGGCTCGTCACCCGCTTCCATGGTTCAACCTCCACATCATGATGCAGAATTTTTGCTGCTTAGGCGTGCTTTGTTTTCAAAAGCCTATGAAATGAAAAGTTGTTTCACAAAGTACTTATTAACACAACAAAATGCATGATATCCAACACTTAACAGCAGAAATGTTTAATATGTTTCTAGGCAAATGTTTTAAGAGAAATGGCAACCATGCATTGAAGTCGTATTCAGTGATAACACCAACTATCTGCCTTCAAATGAATTTGCTTAATAAGCACATTGATCAAAGAAAGATTCCAAAGACAGGATCAGCTGTTCTTGAACTTTAAAATTAAAGACAGCATGTTTAAAAAATAAATAAAGTATTAAAAGTTTCAAAACACAAACACGGCAATGCTCAAAATCCTCATCTTGAGACTTCGTGTCAGGACTTCTACAGCGAAGTTTATCCATATCGATGGTTGGATGGATGGATGGAGCCATCCGTTGCTTAGTGAAGTTGTGAAGCATCAAGCTGACACGACAAGCCAAGGGTGAATCAATATGGCTGAAAAACTGTGGAACACTGCACACACATGGTAATGACCCGTCAATCACAAAGTAGGCCTCCCCTAATCTGTACCCTAGTTTACCTCCTTTTTTTGAGACTCTAAACTCATCACCATGAGTTGCATAGGCTCTCTCTCTCTCTCTCTCTCTCCATGGCATTAGCAAGACCTCCCCAGTACCCGTAATGACGAGTTTTGACACCTCAGTACATATCAATAAAGGTGCGGTTTGATGACAATTAGACAACAGTTTCTGGGTTTTTCTGAGGGTAGGCAGAGACCACCCTCACTAACTTCTGATGCAAACCTAGTCACTGTGTTCTGTGAGCAGGCCTGAAATATGCCAGAAACTGCTCAGTTCACAAAAGAGCTCCAAAGTAGTCTTTCAAGAAGTAAAGACTTGATGCACTTCCACACTGCCTTACCCTTTCTGGTGGCTACACCCATCTTTTAAACACAGTGAAAGCCTGTAACACTGAGCCTTCTCTGTCTTCCTTTCGATTAGATGTTCCAGCAACAAAGCTCATCGATGCGATGCCTTTCAGCCGCCAACTCTCAAATTCCCATTTGCAGCAACGTCCCATTAGCAGTCGAACGACCCGCAAGGAAGCCAAAACCACAGCGAAATTTCAACAGTCACTACTGTCGGCTGCAACACTGTGTGAGAATAATGTTCCCTTTAAAAAAATAAAACAGACTGTGTTGAATTAGAAATATTAGGGAAAGAAAACAATAATTGCTTTAGGGAAATCTGTGGTTATATAAATACAAACTGTATGCTGTTTATGGGCAACAGCATTCAAAACTATCAGTGTGTCAGTTTTTTTGGGTTTTTTTTTTTTTCAATGGATTACAAGCTTCTTACAAATCTCCACCTGCTAATGATTCTGGTCACTAACATAAATAATAAGGCCCTGATATTACTCCGTGATGTCACTCTCTCAACACTCAGAGAAAGGGGCTGTTCAGCCATGTGCTTTTCTGCAGATTTGTTAAGGCCACACGGTGGATTAAACCAACTTCCTGAGTTGCGAGGACTCTTTGCTGCAGAGCTCCAGAGGCTCACGCACGCATGCTTGCGGCCAGTGAAAACTCAAGCGGTGCATGCTGCAGTATCACATTCACACATCATTTGGCGGCTTCCCTCCGCTCTGCTTGCTCTCACGCAGCCCACTGCTTGTTTCTTGAGCGATGTTTTCACAATCACACCTACGCACTGCTGCAATCGACTGCACTCACCTAACATCAGACAAGCAGCATACTTTTATTTGTTTATTGTGCTTCTCAGTCAGGAAGTCATTATTCATGTGAAGCAGCTGTTAGATTACTATAGTGGGAGAAACTCACAGCTGATGATTAAAAAATGGCAGCTAGCATCCTTTTTGTGTAGGATTTGATAACAGAAAGAAAGCAAACAGCAGCAGAGCAGAAAGGTTGTTTGCTTCAGGGCAAAACTGAACCTCAACGGTGGCAAAAGCAGGGCTGCAGCAAACTCTTAACATTCCAGCTGATGAAATGCCAAATAAAAACAAACAACACTGAAATCAACAACTATTTTCACCACATACCCATCTGTAGTTTATTTCCTTGGCTAAATTACCATTCATTTAATCTATAACTGTCCAAGGTGATGTGTTCTGTTCAACCAATAGCCCAAAACTCCAAGACAAATGAGCTGCATTCAAGGAAATAGTTTATAAATTTTTTGCTTAAAAATAACAACTACTAATCAAACAATTGTTTTTAGAGCTCATGGCAAACAAGAGTCACAACAGAGCGTTCTGTCTGCAAACAAAGGTTTGCAGAATCATACAAAGAGCTTTAAGTCTGCTGCACTGCAGTATTCAATTCAATTTTATTTTTATAGTCCCAAAGCACAAAAACAGTTGTCTCAAGGCGCTATTCTAAGGTAAAGACCCAACAATAATACAGAGAAAACAGAAACCCCAATAATCAGATGACCCCCTATGAAGCGCTTTGGTGACAGTGGGAAGGAAAATCTCCCTTTTAACAGGAAGAAACCTCCAACAGAACCAGGCTCAGGGAGGGGCGGCTATCTGTCAGAGACCGGTTGGGGGTGAGGGGAGGAAGACAGGACAAAGACATGCTGTGGAAGAGAGCCAGCAATTAATAATAATTAATAATTGAACCGATGAAGTAAAATTACTTTTTTTAAAAGCATCTTCTGTAACAGGGGCTTCGTTAACCATTTTCCCAACTGCTTATAAAAATTGGAGGTCGTCAGTCTTTCCACAGAGCTAACACACAGAGACAGGCCAACCGACACTCGCACATCCACACAAACAGTCAATTTAGAATCACTAATTACAGACAATGTCGACAAAACTGAGACAATGATCATCTTCATCAATCAACATGTAACGTCTGACTGAAGAGTTAGATCGACTGAAGAAAAGATCACTGCATGAAATCAAGATTTGTATTAGTAAAGAAAGACTTCTCTGACCTTGCAAAGATTTTAGTTAACCGACAAAATTCTCTTAAAGACAAGAAACAGTCCTAGATGACATAACACCTATCCTGGGTATGGAAGCAAAGCATGGACCATAAACAAGAAAACTGCAGACAGCATCAATGCAGCAGAGATGTGGTTCATCAGGAGGATGATTCATCAATGAAAAGACAGACTAATTAAGAAGTTTTAAAAAGAGCAAACACCAAAAGACCTCTATGCAAGAATAACAGAGAGAGATGAGCAAAATTCATTAGACATGATGAGGAGGGAATGATGGGAATATGATGTCACATCTGGAAAAATCGAAGGGGAGGGAAGCAGAGGCAGAAGGAGAAAAACCATCATTGATAGCATGAGAGACTGGAGGAAGAAAACACCCAATGAGCTGCTGTACTGTGTGAGAGATAGGCCATCTTGGACGATCATGACTGCCAACGCCATTTGGCACTTAAGGAGGTGAATTAACCCAACAAGCATGACTTTGGACTAGAGTTGCCGGAGGCAAGTCCACTGTGAACCAAAGTTCAAACCCTGAAACATCTTCCTCCGAGGAAAACACGGTTTCATCATTTTGTTTGTCATAAAATAATAAAGGACAAAAACAGGCAATAGAAAAAAGGCTGGTTGATCACATTACGACAAAAATCCCTCATTAAGACCAGCTCCTTTAGGCCCTGCATGCCATCACTCTCACATTAATACAAGCCTTTGTTTTTACTTCCCGTTTATAAAAGAGAATAAAGAGGGTTTTTTGCCCACAAACCTCAGTGCGAGTTGACTCCACCTGAACTAACCAACGTATGATGATGATGATGATAAAGATAACAAACCACCAAGGAACAACGCAGAGGCTGTTTTTAGCACTCTGACTCCAGCAACTAACAAGCTCTTTCATGTAGAGCATGTAGTTCCTCTGCAGATTATAATCTCCATATCTTTAATAACTCTGAACTGTTTTAAAAGGAGCGATTCATGGCTCGCAGTCATGCTTTGGTATTAAAGTCAAGATCTGGCATCCTCGATGTTGTTCTTGGTTTTCTTTGACACTAAACTAAAATAATTTTTGTTTGAGGACTGTTTCTCAGACAAAACAGGATATTCTAGTTAATAAATATTTACTATAAAGAATGGGGATGAGTGTTTGCAGGCTTAAACTATTGACTGGTGAGATTTGAGATTTTAGCAGCAGTAACAAACATTCTGAAATTCATTATTAAGGAGAGAAAATCCATCTTTTTTATCTTAAAATTAAATGCTCAGTATGTTGATCACTTATAACATTTATAACTCCCAGAGCAGGCAAAAGTCCAAGACCCGTCTCTTTCATAACAGATCAACAGCGCATGGAAAAGAAAAATCTAAAATAAACTACTCTAATCTTTGATTTATCATTGATCAGCTGATGAACCTGCCAGCTTTGCTTCCTACCAACCAGCCACCCCTGTTGTAAATCTTAAGGGCATGCAGCCAAAGAGGGTGATAAAAAACACACTGTATTAGAAGTAACATTATTTTTCCTGCCTCTGAATTCCTGCACAGGTTCTGCAGAGCTCTTCACGGCATTCCTTAATGTTTTTCCTGCAGTAGAGTCTCGAATTTCACACTTTGTGGGACTCCAATGGGTGAGATGTGAGCTATTCCAAAACCCACAGGTGTATCCACTCCCACAGGCCATTTGGATGCACAGACACTTGAGCAACTTGATGTACAGATGGACAAAAATAAGCCCCACTACCGTGATGTGCAACAAAAAGCCCTAACTCCTATCAATGCTCATTTCCACCTCAATTTCCCCTCACAGACTTGAGGTCTGACAGCTGCTGTCATGATTTTGAAAAGGAAGTGATGTAAGACTTTCTTATAACATTAAAAGACATCAGGGAAAGAGGTAAACAGCTCATCTTAAAAGGACCATCAGCGCCTTTTCCTGCAGGCTTGAATGACCTCAGCAGGGACTCGGCTGTTTTGGGAAAGGTAGCATTCAAATTCGACATTGAAAGTGTGTATCAATTGCTTAGCTGCAATACACACACACACACACACACACACACACAGACACACACAAAGGAGAGAGAGTCCAGGGCCAAACACCATGAAAGCTCGCAGACAGAGATGCACTGTTTATCCCCGAGGCCACAACAAGACAGCCAGCCGTCACAGGACAACACCGTCTCCTGGTTCTGCAGGCCAGTCTTAGAGGACAACAGTGTTACCACTGAGCTGATGTAATCACTGAAGGAGAAGAAAACCGAAGAGCGAGGAGGAGGAGGAGGAAGAGGGGGAGGACGTTAAGAGGATCTGTGGGAGCTTTGTTACTGTTAAAACACAAGTACAAACCAAAATCAGAGAAAAGAAGGAGAAGGGTCACTACGGAGTCCCAGTGTAGCATATAACTACATGATGGTGTCAGACAGTATTTTTCCCCCTGTGGCTTCAATAAATCAATAAAAGACTAGTTGCATTAATCTAAACCAAAGAGGGTGACCGCACACCACTGAGGCACAGCAGGGCTTTGTGACGAATGCTCAGACTGTCTATTAGGAATGCTCGAGTTAAGAAAGCCGTTAACGTCGAGTTGCTTTTGTTGATTTTGCTTTTATTCATCTCCCTTTTCACAGTGACATTTTACATTGTTTCAGGTCTTAGTAGCGCTATCTTTAAACATTTAGCAAGAACAGGTTGATGTAGCACAACAGATCAAGAGTGGCTACTACTAGACACTGTGATATAAACCGATACCAGTGTGCATCCAATGTACTGATGCCTTTCTTAGGACAGTTTAATTTAATGTTTCTATGGAAACTGTCAGACCCTAACTCAAATACAAGAGATAAATACAACTGCTGCACACCAGTGTCACCAATAGCCAAAGAACAACAAAGTGCAAGTTAAATGCACCTAAAACAAACCAGATTTGACAAACAAAACAGATCTATGGCACCAACTGCCTCCGTCCTCTTTGTTCCACCATGAATATATCATGTATTATATATCACTGAAGGCTGCTCTCACAGTGCTAAAGGACTGTGGCAAGTAATATATCCAGTATGATTTGCTCAGTTAGCATTGAACACAAAGATTAGCTGAGAGTCTGATGATTAAAGCAGATCCAATATGAAGCAAACGCCATAATCGTTCTACCTTTAATGATTTCCTGTTATTCATGTACTAATACAACAGTGGACACTCATAAAATAAAGAAGGCCAGCATTTTGGCATATATAAAAGTGATTCCTGTTACCCAAAAACAATTTTTATTCTACCCTGGGGTCTATGTGATGTCACTAAGAGCAGCTGTCCCCTAATATGGTCGTCCCAAGCACACAGTTTTGGCACAGAAGCCCCCACCTCCTCTTTAAACCTTCATTTTGTCAGGGTCAGCCAATCAGAAGAAAGTTGACTTAAAGGAATGGGAGTTTAACTGTCTTGTTTCAGATACTGGTTGAACCAAGTGGCTCCACCAAGGTCTGAGAATAGTAATATGTTACAGTAAATAAGCAAAATACATTCCCTTAAAATACTCAATTATGAATAAGCATTAAAATATTTAACATTATTGGAAACAATCCACTGTTGAAGCCCAAACTGGCAATCTTGACCCTGAGATAATTCTTGTGTATTTGTCCTGTCTTGCACCAGATGGCTACCCCTCACTGAGCCTAGTTTTTTCCTGCTAAAAGGGAGTTTTTCCTTCCCACTGTTGCTAAATACTTACTCAAAGTTGATCATCTGACTGTTGGGGTTTTTCTGTTTTACTCTAGGATCTTTACCTTAAAATATAAAGCGCCTCGAGGCAACTGTTGTTGTGATTTGGTGTGATACAAATAACACCGAATTGAATAATTATGTAAAAGATCATTTCCTGCACTTGTATCACAGCTAGCTAGCTCCCTTCATGGCATGCCATTCCTCATCTGAGATTAAAATGGCTGTCGATGGAGGGGAACTTTAACACCATCCATCCGTGTGAGGAAGGCTGCAGACAGATGTGAACACTGACCCACTCTTCTTTGTCTAAATCAGGGAGAAAAGCGTGGGGATCAGAGTGCCAGAGGAGAGTCTGGTCCACAGCTTATCCGCTGCCAGCTAATAGCCCTTGATGATATACGCGGTACAGCTGCGGCAGGAAGGTAGGCCAACAGCTGTGGCCCACAGACCGATTATCAGATTTCAGCTACAGACGCAAACAAGCCAACAAACAGGCAACACAACACAGTCTCACCTCCCGCTGTGATAGAGGGAGAACAAATTAAAAAATGGCTTCAAGGTTTACAGAGGGAGATTTAAAGGCACATCCCCAGTCTTTAAATGCTCTTTTTTATTCACCATCACCATTCTGTGAATTCCTGGAGCCCTAAACACTACACATCTTCAAAAAATACAAACAGCAGTTCTACAAATGCTAACACTGTAACTCTGGGGTTTGCATGTTCTCCCCATGTCTGTGTGGGTTCTCTCCAAGTACTGCAGCTTCCTCTCACAGACAAAAGACATGAATGAGTGCAAAGTGGTCATAAGTGTACATGTGAGTGAGATGGGCCCTGCCACAGACTAGTGATATGTCCATAGTGTACCCTGCCTCTTGCTCTAAGACAGCTGGGACTCTTGATTGGATAGGTGGTTAAGAAAATGGATGGTTATGTTAGGTCTGTACAATCTGATGACCTAAGCAGTGGCTCTATAGTGTGGTACAAGCTCTTTGGGGTTACATCAGGAAGGGCATCCAGTGGAAAACTCGAATCAAACGTGTAGCGCTACCTCCGTTGTGATAAGGAAGCAGCCAAAAATTGCTTATCCTTGTTGTACTGACCAAAGTTATTAGCAGCTGCTTGAGTCAGCCATTTTCAAACATGAAGCACACTTGCATATAAAGTCTATGCAAAGATGCCGTCAGGTAAACAGACTCACTCCCAACCGGTCTACGGTAGATTGCCGCCCTTCCCCGAGTCTGGTTCTGTCAGAGCTTTCTTCCTGTTAAGAGGGAGTTTTTCCTTCTCACTGTCACCAAAAAACTTGGTCACGGGAGGGTCATCTAATTGCTGTGATTTTCTCTGTTGTCTCTGTATTATTGTTTGATCTTTACATTACAATGTAAAGCGCCTTGAGGCAACTGTTGTTGTGATTTTGCGGTATATAAATAAAATTGAATTGAAATGAAATATGAGTGAATCCATGTGAGTTCAAATGTTACAGCTTTGAAAAAAAATGCACTTTATCACTAAAGCGCATCAGCTGGGACTCTCTGCTTGAGGCCAGCTGGAGCTGAATGATTCAACCTCACTTTTAGATGGAGAGGGGAAAAAAAGTGAGCAAAAGTCACAGGACTTCTTGCTAAACTCTGGTAACACATCACTGCAACTTGATTCCAGCTCTCAAGACTGGTAGGGCCGGATCATAATGGGTTCCCAATGCAACTGCACTCATTCACTAGACTTGAGTGCATCATTAGGGTTACGGTTAAGTACCAAACTGTACTTTTTAGGGTACAGACAGAATTACTTTTGTGCTACCAAGTACTACTTCGCACCAACAATCTGTGGTGAATTTTAGGACCACGTCACATCACTACTGCGACGTGTCGAAGAATGACAAACATGTAGGGCAATGGTGGTGGCGAGCCAAAAGCAAGCTTAGATATGGTTACACTTTTCAAAACTCGACGCAGACAACACTCTCTGCAACGTTTGTAATGCAAACTACAAAACTGGCCAAGGCAACACATCTAATCTGAGAGAAACAAACTTCTGTGAGCAAAACTCACAGAAGGGACCTGCAGCAAACATTAGAACATCCACCATTAACCTATAAGAAGATGAACACATGGATGATGAAACTTTTAGTGAGGCATTTTCTTCAAGTATTAAATCTGATGAGTATTAATTTGATGGACAAACTGTTGTCAGGGAAATGGGTGTTTAAACTTTGGATTTTTACCTTGACTGCACTCAAGTTTTTTAATCAGCTTGCTATTTACAGTAAACAAACATGTGATCTGAGCCAGTATCTCTAAAACCTTGGTATGCAACCATAACTACTAATAGTCTAACAATACAGTTCAATATTGTAGTGTGCAAACACTGTGTTTGGATACAGTGTTTGCACTATATTAGTTATTATTCATTGTAACTCAAGTTTTAACTCAGAAGTATGGACTTACTTTATAAGAAAAAAAATTATAATTTATTATTTTAAAATGAGTAAAGTATGAAGTAAAGGTACTGTTGGGTGCTGATTTTCAGGTACTGGTACAAATGTTAAAGGTACTCAATCCTAATTAGAAAACCTCTTGGTGAAAATGGTGATAAAGCTGTCATCAAGTTCAATTTTACCCAAACAAAATCTGTATCACCACCTACAGAGCCAATTTAGCTCATAATCTGACACTGGTGCATTTGTTCCTGGTTTCATCTGTTAGCAAACAAAAACAGCAAAAATAAGCTCAAACAGGGACCCATTTATTCTGTCACGTATACGCCATCATCCTCTGCCTCACACTCATCAGGAGGGCTGGAGCTGTCATAGAGTGAGAGCCAGTGTACACCCTGGACTGGTGGTCCAATCTGTCACAGGGCTAACACAGATAGAGACAACCATTCATGCTCACATTCACACCTACCGTCAATTAAGACGGGCTTTACAGGACTATTGGGTAGCACAAGGTATTGCCTAGATTACCATAAATCCTCAACCACTTTGGGCTAGAGAGAAAATTCAAATGCTTTCTGAAAGATGAGAACTATTTTGTCATTTTTACAACCAAAATTACAAAATAAGTTCAGGCATAAAGGGTTAGCGGCCAGCATAAGATACAAAGCCACATTGGTGGAGTTTAAGAGATCCTTTATGAACACCTTTATATGATACTCTCATCTCTGGGAAATGCAGCTGAGGAATACCGGGTCTTTTACTGTGAACTGAGAATCCTGGAAGCATCCACTTTTAAATGGTGCGGTTTAACTGGAACGAGATGTCATGTGAGAAACGGTGCCAAGAGATGAAAAATGCTGCCTTTCTCTCAGACAGTGTGATTCATTGGGTTTGGTGACACAGGGGGCAAATGATGAGTAAAAAGCCATAACTTCATTAATAACTGAATGTGACACTGCTGTGCTCCTCGGCTGCAAATGTTGCAGAAAGCAGCCTTAAATAGCCGGCACTCAGTTTTGTTATGTAAAGCCAAGAAGTAAAAACTTGTCTCATCCTTTTGAAATATTCAACACTTTTGGCTTGAGTGGTGTAGGACACTGAGTAAAAAAGTAAAAGAAGCTGAAGCACACCGAGACAAATAAAAGTGACTTTCAGAAAAATTCCTGATCAAAGTCTACTGGGTTGTTTCTGAATGTGGACGGAAGCTGCCAACTCACTTTCTAAAGCTAAATGACCGAATATATGAGAATAAATCTTTTATTTGTGGTGTTGCTGAGGCAGCTGATCCCCTGCTGGTGGACTGGATGTCACATGTGACGGGCCGAAGCCTCACATGACAGCGTCTTACCCGGGCTGTATCCTCAGGTGCTGTTAGCGTTTCAGACAGACGGCTTGAGGATTTTAATCGTTAAATGCTGCATGTTTTACTTCGTGCTCTGCTTTGAACTCAATTACAACGATTACGTGATTCATTCAAAAAACAACAACAACAAAAAAAAACAAACAGATGAGTTCTTTAAAAGATACTCCACAGATGTTTTATTGGGACCAAGCACACTTTTGTTGTTTACTTAAAGTGATTTTTACTATGTCAGTGTGTGAAACCAGGAGGTGTTGCAATGTTAAATTCATTTCCTACCTCATGTGATGTAGCTGTGACTCAAGGGGACTCCGCCTATTGATTCCTCTTCTTCCTTTCTGCTGAACTGTCCTTTCAACGAGCGGAGATCATTTTAGTGAGTGTTCAGACTTTACGGGGCACTCTTGGCTTGTTCCCTTCGAGGAGCTAGGACTATTTAGCTAAAGTGTAGGTTTAACAACTATTTTATCAACCTATCACTATTAGACAGTGTTGAACTTGAAACAGCATTAGTGACAACAGCAATAACTTGGGGCTTTCTACTTCTTTTGAGCTTGTCTTTATTTTTTAATATATTATTTTGCTAAACTAAATAATTAACTAATTAAAGCACTAATGTTAGCACAAATTACGATTGTCAAGTTTGCTGTTAAGTTTACTTTTATCTTTAATTACCTAACAATAAATAAATACAATGAATAAAAAGTTGAGTCATTAGTTGTCAATAAATAAATAAAATGAATACAAATTGATATTTTTATCTCAAGAGAAAGCCAAACCAAACGTAATTGTACTTTCATGTATAACAACTGTAAAGATACTTCAATCATTCAGTATTATTGCATTTTCCATTGTTTACTGGACAATCTGAAGGCATTTTTTAAGACATGAGATTTTTTAATAAGGACTTTTTTATGACTCAGATTCTTATAATTCACTAAATCCCGACATTTTATTTTACTAATTGTTTAAATGTGCTAAAAATAAGACATTTTTGGAGGGCTGCGTCAGGAAGGAAACTCAACATAAAATATGTGCCAAATCAAATATGTGGATCATCAAGAATGAGATGACCATACTGTATCAGCTGAGGCCCGGGTTAATGAGAACTGCCACCGCTGGTACTGCTGACCAACAGGGTGCCGGTGGAAACTGTGCTACTGTTGGCCGAAGACAATGGAAGAGGAGAGGGAGAAGGTACGCTCCAAGGTAGGAGTGTGGAGCTGAGAGTAGGGACTATGACTAGTAAGGTTCCTGTAGCTTAAGTCAGGTTTTATACTTAAGATTTTAATAATGCCGCATCAAATTTATTACCAACACAAAAATCAAACAGCATTAATTAGTTACACTTGGAGACACCAGCTGTTTGTTTCTTGTGGTTGTGAGAATCTCAAGAAACATTTTTAATTTAGGAATTTACTAGAGTAGCTCTATAATTTTGAAAAAAAAAAAATCCTCATTTTTCCTCATACAAGGCCTTTTTTTTTTTTTTAAAGCAGCCCTCTAGTTTATCCACCATCAAAACCAGGCTGTTTTACCTCATCTACCGTTAAGGCCACCAACGCCGTAAAACGCCTTTCTTCTGCTGCCACAATTATGGATATCCACTTTCTATGACATCATACAGAGCCAAGAATAGAAAAACTGTGTGAAACAGTGTAAAGACTCACTCATAATACCTGTACATATATTGACCTTGTCATTTGAAACTTTAGCCATATTTAGTATAAGAATTTACCACTGCAGATAGTGTGTGTGTGTGTGTGTGTGTGTGTGTGTGTGTGTGTGTAGTATATATTACCACGGTATATATATGACTTACAAATTAACGAGGAAAGGCATATCAAGTCTAGCTAGATTAGAAACTGCATTAAGCTAATAAACTAGTGAAAGTAGGCTGTCTTACAGGAACATGTAGGCAATTTCAGCCTGTAACATTGCTCTAATTTGCCTTGATTCCCATCATGCCATCACGTATAGTTTGAAACACTTCCTGCACGAAACACACCGAGTCTCATGCACTTTTGCATGGTTCCAGTTTCAGGTCAGCTTGCAAGATCCTCACTTTTTCAGATATCGCACCTGCCCTGAGTATCCCGTTTCTCTCTTCTTCTTCTTCTTTTTTTTTTAAAAACTGTATATTGAGCATACCAACGTCAGTATCAGAAAAACTAAGGTTTTATTTTTAGATAAATGAATTCGCTGCCTTTTGAGACCATTCAAGGACCTGCACAAACCCTGTCATTATTAGCAGTGATTTATGTTTGAGTAAGTGAATGTGGGAGCTACTGAAAAGAAATAGTGACAACTAGGCCTTCTACACTGCGCCAAAAAAAATGAAAATAAAAAATTAATACACTCAGTCTGACTGCGCCTGCCTAGTAACGCATAAATAATTTAAAAACAGTTTTCAGCTTCAGTTGTCCTTCTCTTCCCTTTTCCCTCGTGTTTTGCAACCTTTTATGACCTCTCACCATCATCCATTGCGGATATTCATTACACACATATAGCAGAGGATAAAGTACATTATTCTGCTGCATCAATAGGTTAAAAAAAAAAAATACTCCACAGGGAATCTCTAAAAGATCCAAAATCTGAGTCAAGAGTCACATTAAATGTCTTTCTGTAAATACACAGAGGAGCTGTAAAAGAATGGCAGGAATGTTAAGTCTGTTTCTAACAAAATAAAACAATATGCGACTCGCACACTGATGAGTGACGACTCCAGGCAATGATTTTCATTCCAATATACATACGCAGCGGTTTGGAATAAAACTCCCCATTCATTTCTTTCTTTCTTTTTTCAAACATTGGATAGCATCAGAACCTGTGTCTTGAGCTTAAAATGCTGCGCCTGAAAAGGCTGTTATATAAAAGTAAAAAGTATAAAAGGCTCCTGCCCATTAGGTCAAGCCAAGCCATGCTTGAATAGAGGGACTGTGAAAAGTCAACATTTTTCTGGTCAAGCCCATGTGATGTGGTGTGAGAGGCATGCTCAAAGGAATGCCTATGCAGTGAGGGTTTCCCTTGTATCGCTGCTGCGGCTCTGTGGTTTTAGGAGAGCAAACCCAGTGACGCAAAGTGCCATCTGTGGGGTAGAGACAATACACGGCCCCTCAAGGGAATAACAAGTGCCCGCTGCTAATATTAACTTACATCAGAGAGGATATGACAAAGCTGGAGCAATAAGCTGCCGCATTTTTTATATAAGCAAATG
>VVHJ01024443.1:19195-34918 GCA_015107715.1 Tylochromis polylepis
TAAGCAAATGTCAGGTTTGCTGCTCTCTGCTGCTGAACAATCTGTGCTGTGGTATTTTTAGGGAGTTGAGTTATTGAGTTTGTTCTTTCATTTTTTTTTTTTGCTGTGTACAGAGAAAACTTTTAGACACACCCATCCGCAGATTATCACAAGGTTTACACTGATTGTTGAGCCGCACTGATGACCACTTTCATTGCCAGTTATTTTCCCTGTTAAGGTGTGTGATTTTAGTAATCTTACAAGTCACAACGTGAGACTCGGCTCTTACTAAACTAATCTGTGCCAAAAAAGAAAAAAGAAAAGGAAAAAGACTGTACTGTGATACCTACTGACTGGGGATGGATGTTGCAGCTCTACTCTTTGTGTCCATGCTACATTCCCCTTGGCTGAGTCAAGATAAAAGCCAAAGGAAATCTGTTACAACAAACATTTTATTTTCTATGCTTCACTTTCATGTATTCTGCTTAGATTTGTTTTAGTTTTACCCCATCCGGCTCCAGCAGATAGTTTCCCTTCCCTGAAACTGGTTCTGCCAAAGGTCTCTTCCTGTTAAAACTGAGTTCTTCCTCCTCACATTTACCAAGTGCTCACTAGTAGAGGAGTCTGATTGCTGGGGTTTTCTCTTTAATATTGTAGGGTCTATGCCTTGAAATATAAAGCATCTTGAGTCAACGCCTGTTGAGAATTGGTGCTATATAAATAACTGGAGGGGCAATGTAAGGTTGCACAAGTGTTACAATGGCCCAACTCTGAACCTGATTTACACAGAATGAGCGTTCACATTGGTCTTTTTTTTTTTTTTTTAAATCATGGACAGCCTAAAAAAATGAAATTTAATAATAATGATTAATAATAAATAAAAATAAGCTTTGCTTTAGAAACAAATGACAAAAATTTAGAAAAAAATGCTCCAATTACATCCTTTGGCTTACTAGTTGAAAACCAAAATAATGCTGAATGATTTTATATTCACATATATTCATCAAAAATATTCAGTCACAGAGTGTGTGTATTGCCTGACTGAGTGGTGAGTGGTTGCTGGGAGTCGCTAAAGGAGATTAGCCACAAAACGGTATACAGTGCAGCAACAGAAATCTTTCTGTGCTTTGGTCGCTGGCAGACGTCTGTGGTTGCCCATAGTTTGCATGGAAGACATCAACTTCTCTTCAAACACTAAAGAACTATTTGCTGAGTGGTACTGAAAGTGTGATGCACACCACAAACAGAAACCATTTTGAAAAGGTCCAAATTTTACTTTGAAGGTGAACAATCTCCATTTTCAGACCACAGGTGACCAAAGCAATCACAAGGTGGTTTTTGGTACAGCACCATATACCATGTATTGTAACCAATATCACCTAACAGCTGCCAGCAACCACTCACCAATCAGCCGGGGAATACACAGTTTTCCCTTGTGACTGGTTGTGGTTCTCTGCTGGTGTCTGGGCCTGCGCAACTGAGGCCTGATGTAGGTTACCTGATCCACTAATTTACGAGCCAAATGTTTAATAAAATAATACAGATACGACTGTAAAAATCTTTGGATTTCAGATTCACCTAGCAACCACTCAGCAACCAGTTGGGGAACATTTTTCCAAACAAACTAGTGGTTGCCAACCTGTCTCTATGTAAATCTACAGCTTTTTTCAATAAGGAATTGAAAACATCCTTCAAAAAAAAAAAAAAGGTTGTTTTTTTTCTTTTTAATTTGAATCTCAATATTTTGGGGGTTTTGCACTGTCGGTCAGACAAAACAGGATACTGAAAAACATCACAGTGGCCATTTTTCACAGTTTCCTGATGTTTTTCCAGCCAAATGATTTGCCCCTGACAATATTTCAAGTTAATAGGCAGTTGCTGCTGATAAGAAATTGAAATGAGTGACCAAACTTAAACCCCCCCCAAAAAAAAAAACCCTCATCCCCACACACAGTTTGACTGCCAGATGCTTTCTGGGAAACGCTGCTCAAACAACAAAAACAACACAGCAATAGCTGCTTTGCACCAACAATGACCACAAAATAAAAGCCAGACACATCAGCCTGTTTCCGGTCTGCCACCCACACACCTAATGCACACAATGCCCCCCTCCCCCCCATCCTCTGTGTCTCAAGCAGCTGAGACAGCGAGCCAGGAAGGTTATTTTTAAAACTTTATCTCAACATCTCACTTACCATTGTTTCCCACATTTCTGCACTGATCCAAATGTAAACAGTAAACATCTCCAAGTGATCCGCCGCGGCCACAGGGAGAGAAAATTTCTGGGGTGGAGGCCGATGAGTCATGAATACTTGTGTGTCACTACGTGCTGATCAATTATTGACATGTGGTGTTGAATTAAGACGATATGATGCTGCCGCAACTCCCCCCCTTTCTTCTTTGCACCTCCAGATGACTCAATGGAAGCACACAGAGAGTGACAACTCTCCTGCAGGGTCAACTCACCCCCTCAGGTTACAGTATTAAATATTGACGCCGTACCTTTGCATAATTCACCATGTCAACATACCAAGGAAATGACTTGGAGAAAAAGGGGGTGAACACTTTGAATTTGAGGACAAGAGCTCCAGAGCATTTTAAACAAACTCCTCTTCAGGCGCAGTGAAGCTGAAGGCAGTTTTCTGTGCATGATGCAAGTAAGTCCTTGCAAGACTCTGCAGGGATCAAACAGGGTTGCTAATTCAATAAAACAGACACGACTCTAGAAATATTCAGGGCTTTAAGCTGGCTGTCTGCTCCCTGTGTCTGCCACAGCCTGATGGGTGTATCCCAATCTGAGTGACCCGCCAGGCTCGTTTTCTCTGCCAGGAATGTTTCAGGCACATCTCGCCATTGTTTAAAACACTGAAGAGCATGTCGCTCGCTCTTTGGTGCCAGTGTAACGTTCTTCCTCTGTCATGTGATCTCTCTGCAAAAAAAATAAATAATTCCAGAGCGGCTACTGAAGCCCAGCGCACATGGCGGCCCTCTCTAACAGATGTTTTTCGTTTGTGCTGCTGCAGTCTCTCTGTTCAGAGGCACAGAGCCAGAGAGGTGATTCATGATGCGAGCCTTTTCCTTGTTACAGTCAGCAGACTGAGAGACGGCTCCAGGTTGAGAATAAACACGAGCCCGGCTCTGTTTTGGTAGATTTCCTATTGTTACGATATGATAAAGCTGTAGAAGAAGACATGACAGATGGCACAGATTGTGTGGTTTAATATGTGATTTTGTATATTGGAGCAGGGGGACTGGGCCTGTGCTTTCTCCTCCACACTCACCATCCGGCTCATTTTCATCCTAAAAGGAAAGCTGGTATCACACTGAACGCTCCTGCAAACCTGGAGTCATTCACGTCTGCAGCTAAATGTGCTTCAAAGCGGGAAATGAGGTCACATTTTGGCATTAATGGACAGCGGTGAAGGTGTGCGCTCCCCTGGTTTGATGCTCCATTTAATCATGGCAGGAAGAAGGGAGGCAAACACTTCACAGCTCACCTGCCTGACCTGATTACACCTCTTCCTGCATGATCAGAGGTGACACAGCATTACAGAGTGTGACTTTGGGTGCGTTTCCCCCGCAAACGTTTTCAGCTTTTTCTTATTTTATTTTATTTTTTATTTTTTTTAAAGATACAAATCAGTGTGTTGGGCCTGTGTGACAGCAAGGAATGATGAATAACACCGAATCAAGATCTGAATACTAGGAAAAGGGTTTTCTCTGCTACAACCTGGCAGCATGCTCTAAAGCCTTGAGTTATGTAATAGTGAACACAGTGAGCTGCAGGCCTGAATGCACATCTTTCTATTCCAGCAAAGCCATCCACCCTGCCTATTCTTACTCTTCATATCAGGCAAGACAACACAGTATTTTTGCGTCAGGTCTTAGGCTGAAATAGGTACACTTTAGGGGCAACAGGTGCAATTATTTTTCCCTTTCCTCTGCGCATATTAATGCATCTGGAGGTCTGAGGGATTTTCAAAGCTTTCAAACAGTAACCGCTAAATTTAAGGTGGATTGCATGCAGCCTTGGCTCTATAAAAAAATGCATCCCCGCTCAGAGATGGTGCAGTTCCCCTCATTAGTATTATTCTTTATCAAATAATAACAACAATAATAATACAGTCTGTGTGGCTGTAATTATCCATCCATCCTCAGCAGGCTCACACCGTGGCCTTACCTCCTCCAGCACATTCACTGTATTCCTGCAGCTCTGCATTCGGGTGGTGAAGCTGGATGTTGTCGGGGAATTGTAATCCTCTGTTGTCTCCGAGAGAAACTCGGACACCGATATTTGATCCGGCATCCTTTAACTGTGAGGGGGTAAATGCCCACAGGAGGGTTGGCGATGAATGCTCAGAAAGACAAAACCATGTAAGATTTAAAAATAGATAGAAAGCACGATGGGGGGACTGTGCAGCCGATGGAAAGGCTAAGCCGATTTTTTTTTTTCCCCTGCAAAACTGCGTTAAACTATCGAGATGATCAAGACGTGTCTTCTTCTCCTGTGACTTCTCAAATGACTTCACTGTTTCCCAAGGGGCCACGGCAGGAGGGAATTTACCAAATATCTGCAGGCTGGGTCCCCCCCTCGGTGTGTATTTTCCGCGAGAAGATGTCTAAAAGCGACACATTTATAAATAGTGTCACTCTGCGTCTAACTAAACCACGGAGGGAAAAGCGGTGTAAAGAATAGCGGATGCCCTCATTATGCTCTACAGATGTGCAAAAAGCCGCTTGTCGTCAAAACCGCGCGACGTTACCAGGCTCGGTTTAAATTTTATCATAGTCCACGGTCTGCCGAGGTCGTCTAGTACTTTTGTCCCGTTTTCTTCTCCCGTAGTTTAAGGTTTTTTTTTAAAGCTAAACGCTGCCGCAGACACATTCACTGCCACTCTCTCCTGCGCTCGGAGCTGCTCAGAAGCGAGGTCAAGCTAGCTCTGGGACAAAGTACGACTTCCGGGCAGCAATTTCAATATAAAACACCAGCTAACGCTTTTACATTACGTAAATGCATTTTTAATGAATGGAAAAGACTATATATAAAAGGCGGTGACCTTAAAATGTCTAAATATATGTTTAAGAGAAAGATATGCTCAAAAATGGCATTTATCATCCATTTTTATTCAGATTGTTGTCAGTAGAGCTGAAGACAGTTTGATTTTTCTATCGTGAATTGTCAGTGTACTAATATAAAACGTATCATAGCCGCTAGTAAGCATTTATAAGGGGAAAATGTGTTCGTGTCACATGATTTTTATAGGTTTATTTTGAAATTACATTTGCAATTTCCGTTTTTTGTGTCCATAAACGGAATGTTTTACAGATATCTCTCCCGCCCACCTCGCCTGGTTGACTGGGGGGCGGGGGGGCTGTACGCATGCGTGATCTGGACTCAGTAACTGCAGAATGATCCGTCGGTGTAGCTGTAGGCCTGAAAGGGAAAAGAAATATGTCCAGAAAAACACGAGTAATTTTTATTTTGTGGGATGTTTTTATTCTTGGGTAATATTTTGAAGAATAGAAACCTATCTAAGCACTGTAGGTTTACTTAGCTGCCATCAAAGGCAGAAAAATCGCCAGATGACTTGATGTTTTTTGGGTTTCCAACACAGTATTTTCCAGTTTAATTTTAAGATTTGCTCAGTTGCAGCTTTTTAAGTTCACTTACGATTTAGTACCAGCAAATATATCATTGCATTAGTTTCCCTAATGCTAATATTGCTGTGTGGTCCTTGTTCTTGGTTTTTCTTGTAGTTTAGCTTGTTAACTGTCACTTGGGAAAGATGACGAGTGTTACAATTGTTTTTCAGGGAAATATGTGTCAGTTTGAAGGTCTTCAGTTTGAATATAAAGGTTGGATTAATGTAATAGAGCCTAGTAGACATTTTCATATTATTTTTATCTGCATAATTCTTGAGGCAATGACACTGATTCTCAGCCATCCCAGGATGACTGAATAGGTCCACTGGGTACAGGACCACGGGCCAGTGGTCAGGGGCCCATGGTCGGGGGGCGGGGGTCTGGTCCAGAGGACTATAACTGGACACAAAACACATCTGCAAATTAGTCCTATATCACTTTACAGGTCATAATGAAAAGGGCAAAGTATCGTCTATTAACTCCTTTCACTTCCTTTTCAAAACTGCATAAATCTACTCCATGAAAGTACCTCGTATGCAACACAGGGCATATTAAAGCATAAGCAGAAGTACAGATTACATTGATATTGTTTTTTTCCCCAAAGTTTCAGTCGGGAAAGCCCTCCTTAGTCTCTGGTGCACAAACCCCAACATGAAGCGCCACCTTGTGGGCATGATTTTGAGTTAATTTTTTGTTTACATGGGATGGATGTGCTTTATTCCGATGACTCCTTAAGCTTAGAGAGCCTGTACATATTTATTTAAAATTCAAGTAAATTAAGATGGAACACTTTTATAGTCAAAGATCAAAAGGAAAAAATATGGATATTATTAGTGTTAGTGTTTATGTGTGCAAAATGGGAATAATCCATAAAATCCATAAAATGACTCAAAAATTGATAAAATGAATAAATAAATATGTCAATATTTACTACATAATTGAAAACTAGTAAGATGAGGCTTATATAGTGAGATTGTTTATAAAAAAAAATCTGTTCCAAAGTCTCATCTCTCTAAAAAGAACATGGCAACACAGGTTAGGTTTGTAAAGTTTTATCTGAACAAACCACAAGACTTCTGGAACAATGTCCTTTAGACACACAAGACCAAAGTGGAGATGTATTATGTAATGCACAGCACCACGTTTGGAGAAAACCAAACACGGTGGTGGTGGGGTGATGATTTGGCTTGTTTTGTAGCCACAGAATCTCAGTACCTTACAGTTATTGAGTCGGCCATGAACTCCTCTGTATACCAATGTATTCTAGAGTCAAATGTGAGCCTATCTGTCCAAAAGCTAAAACTTTATGACAATTATCTCAAGCACAACAGCAAATCCTTAACAGAATGTCTGAAAAAGAAAAGAATCAAGGTGTTGCAAAAGTGCAGTCAAAGTCTAGACCTCAACCCAGTTGAAGTACGTCTTAAGAGAGCAGTGCATAAACGACTTCCTGCAAATTTCAGTGAACAAATCTTGTAAAGAGGAGCGGACACAATCCCTCAAGAAAGATGTGAGAGACTGATGAAGTCATACAGAAAACAATTACTTCCAGTTGCTGCTACAAAAGGTGGGTGTACTTAGCATTTGCCCCGCTGTTTCTTCATTTTGGCTTTTTGTTAAACAAATATGACACGATGTAGTGTGTGTAGCATGTCATGTCTTGCTGTTCATCTGAGGTTGTACCAAAAAAATGTTATTTTTATTATGTCATAATATGTAAAACCTTAGAAATGAAAGATGTTACGCTTTATTTCTTATTTATTTTTTATCACGACTGTCTTATCTTGGAGTAATAACTCCGTTTATTTCATGCTTTGTGTTCCATGCGGTACTACTATCAATTGAATACGTTTTATTTTGGCTTTATTTTATAAACGCTGACCGGAAGTTCCGGTTATGACATCTGCGCTACTGTTAGCTAACTAGCTAGCTTATATTAATAAGGTGCGAGGCAGGCAAGGGAAGATTACTGTCGCTTTTAAGGGGTTTCGGATCATTTTTAGGAACCAGAAGACAGGGAACAGGGTGGATACGGTCGCGGAGGGCCTGGACACGCGTGTCATTTCTCTTAAACCTGCCCTTTTTCGTTATACGTGCTGCGGAACAAGCAACAAGCAGTGCTCAGACTGAATGGCTGAGGGCTTCTCAGGTAACTAATGTGCTGTTTTAATAACACTGAGTCACAGGAACCCGAAGCAGCCTAAACAGACTCTTAAATCCACTCTGAAGTACTGACTTTAGCAGCCTCGCTAACAGTTACACACTCTCTTGCTAGTTGTGTTAGCTGGATAACCTTAAGCAGCCTAAACATAAACTTTTAGCTGACGCAGTTTTCTGTTCACTTGCTCGGGGTTGCTAATGTTAGCCTAGCATCTCTGAGTGATCGTGCAGTTCGTAGCTGCGGTGACGACACGTGACAGCCTCTGAACTTTGAAAGGCAACAGCACGCATTGCTATCCATTAAAACGAGACCTGTGATGCTCATTTCAGACTCCATATTTTCATTACTTGTACATATACTGACCTCAAGGTTTGAAGTTGCATATAAGAACAGATCATCCCCATATAGTTAAGGTATAGAGGCTCTGTTACCCTACTCAACAGAACTCCATGCATTTTCCAGCTTGTTTTTGGCCATTTGATATACCGAAATATATTTTAAGGTTTCGTAAACAAAACGGTATTGCAAACAACAAAAAGTAGTCCTGATGATTTTACACTGTCCGGTGCAAAAAAAATTTCATATGCAGGAAAAAAAAATGTTTGTCTATAACATTATTTGCTCATGGCAGCATGTTATTGCACTCTTTATTCGTCCTATGTAATTTAAAATGGCATTCATAATTAAATGGATCACAACGATCCCTGAAATCCTTGCAAAATGACAATAAATGACGTTGTCCTGCCTAGTTTAAAGTTTTAAGTGTTTTTGCTCTAAATATATTTGATGTTGCTCATAACTTGGCTCTGTTTTCTTGTTGCAGACCCACCTGACCTCAATCCAGATGGGACACAACATCAAACGTCACATCAGCACAAACCCAGAAGAGGTCGACCCAGACACAACAATGACAGACACCCGAGTAACAACAGTAATGAGACCCCTCATCAGTATGGACACTTTAATCAGGGCACTAATCCCCCTTTTAGCCATAATTCAAATTATGCAGATCATCATCGTCCTCCTTACCAAGGAGAAGATGAAGGCAGAAGGCGAGGCAGAGGAAGAGGAAGGAGAGAAGGGAGCAGAGGAGGTTCAGTGCCGTGGTGGCAAAGGCCTGGAGGTGACCCATATGGTGGCAGCAACAGATACATGAGTGGCTCCCATACTTTTGCACACCCCATGGGTGGTGCTGATGGACCCAACTGGCGGCGAGAAAGTGCAAACAGGGATACAGAACAAACTAATGAAGACCAGGACGCCCAGGCTAAAAAACCAAGGAAGTTTAGTCAGGAGCAGCGAAAGGGAGAACAGAATGACAGTTTGAAGGAGAACAACACCACAGTAGAGGATCAGAGGAAGAGAGAAGACTCAGAGTCCCAACATGACAATAATCAGAGGAAACGCACTGACCCAAAGCGACAGCAAGGACCAATCAAACCACCCAAACAGCCATCTCAAGAGGAGCCAGGCTCAGAGAAGGGAGCCAGTGGCCAAGATGAGTCTGATCAGGGGCGAGCATCTCAGGATCCTGCAGGCAAAGGTGGAAGAGGCTCAGGAAGAAATGCTCCCCTTCAGGCCAGAGGTGGGAGAAGAGCAAACTATCAAAACTACAAACCTGGTCAGAGGAGCTGGAACAAGATGCCAAAGAGCAAAGAGACACAGACAGGTTCGACTCTTCTGTAAGATGTTGTCTGGTGATCAAAGAATTCACCAACTTATTTTACGTTTGTATCAACACTTGAGATTTTTATATTGCTACAGTTTTGTCAGACATAATAACATGTTTAATCAGAAATTATTTATTTATTTTATTACAAAACGTGGTTTCCTAAAAAGCTAACCAAATTTAGTTCAATTTTCCCCTTATTTTGCTGTTAAGTATCTCATATTCACAATGTTTGCAGAAAATGGTCCTTTTTGGTTGTTTTTGGAGGGGGTTTTTGTCCATTTTTTAGTAGCTCTAGTTTAGTTAGTTTTAATATTGGGCCTATAACCAATGTTTAATGCTATGTTTTGTTGAATATTTCGTCTGAAAACTGCAAGAAAATAGCTAAAAATGCAAATCAAGCTTTAAAAAAAAAATCCCAGGCCCATGTCTTTAGAGTGCTTACTTAGTGTAAAAATCTTAGGATGTTTGGTTGGAAGCAGCCTGAATTATTGATGAGTCTCTGAGTGAACTAAAGGACATATGAGCAGAAAGTTTTGGATAAAGCTCTGTGGGTGGAAACGGGGTATTTGTTGCTGTCTTCTGAACCTCTGATCTTTTCCTCCGCAGGGTGTCTGATTGAACAGCTGTCGGAGGAGAAATACGAGTGCATGGTGTGTTGCGACGTGATCCGGGTCATGGCGCCCGTGTGGAGCTGCCAGAGCTGCTTCCACGTCTTCCACCTCAACTGCATCAAGAAATGGGCTCGATCGCCGGCCTCGCAGGCAGACGGTGTGGCGTGTGAACACAGTGTTTACTCTGTGTGTGAGCATTTTAGTGCAGTCTGTGTACTCAGCATAACAAGCTGTAAACAGTGGCTGGTACTCAGTGTTCAGGGATGTCACTGTGACGGTAACTTGTGCAGTGAAATTCCTGCTGCTTCTGCAGTGCATTGTGTTACACTGCAAACTGAGAGGCCAAGTGGATTTCTGTTATTGTTCCCGTTATGAATCAGCTCTGTACAATACAACATGTCAACTTCTGTTCTTCATCATAGGAAAAAAATATAGGCAAAATGTTTTAAGCTACATTTGGAGCCATGCGATTTTTGCTTTAGTGCCACAGATGACTGTACTGGGAAAGCACATCCTTCCCAGAGGGTGAACCTTTCGTTCAGCGTTATGCAGAAAGAAAAAATGGATGGATGTATGTTAAAGTTTAGCTTTTTTGTTACAGATTCAGCTGAAGGTTGGCGTTGTCCAGCCTGTCAGAATGTTTCAATGAAACACCCGACCTCCTACACCTGCTTCTGTGGTGAGTGTTTGTTTAATTCAAGCATAGATATACATCACTGCTCAGAAATGGTGATGAACTTGCTCTCAGGTTAGATGATTTAATGAAATTGTTATCATATCCCACTGACTCCTTCCCAAAGCTTTGTTAAGTTTGCCACAGAGTGTGATGGGAAGAGTTTTTCCTTTTGTTTCATTGGCAGGTAAAGTGACAAACCCTGAGTGGCAGCGTACTGAGATTCCCCACAGCTGCGGTGACATGTGTGGGAAGAAGAGGAGTGGAGTGGACTGCAACCACCCCTGCAATATGTGAGCCTTAAAAACACAAGAAAGCTGCTTCTAGCTTCAAATGACGTGATTACGAGACTGTAATGACTTCAGAAGTTCATCAATACTTTCGTGAATGATTGAGAACTTTTTAGAATGTATTTCTTTGTGAATTAAGCTGTGAAATAGTTTTTATTTGATGCAGTTTTTAGGTCTGCTTGATGGTACACTGTGGGAACATAAGCTGTTATATTTTAAGAGACCAATTGCACTTATGAGAGAGATTTTATTTGAAGTTCACACCAAACACTCCCTTTGTGGTCATATCTCTAAAAATATTCTTGCTCGCCCCAAACGGTCATGAAGCCTTCCACAGACTGTAGTTTCTGACCGAGCTTGTTGATTCATTGCCAATAAATGTATTTTATCCACATTTGGGGTTGGGGTCCTTGGTAGTGAATGTAAAATAAAATTGGATCCAATTGCAGACAGAGTTTATAGATGACTTCAAAGGCTATCATCAACTAGTAAGTCTCACTTTGCAGTCATATCTTTAGTGCTTGTGGACATTTATTCTGAAGGGTATATCTAAATTAATGGGGACTGAGCCATATATTAAATATCATTCATCACTTGGACATAAGAACCCCATCTTACCAGGTTTAGCTAAAGTAACTCGCACATCTGCTGTTCACATTTTTAATACTTAAAATGTCTAAGTATGGTAGGCGAAATCATTCATCACTGTATGTGAGAGGGAAAAAGTCAACTGTGGGGGGTCAACTGCTGGTATTTACACACACCAAATGCTTTCAATTCATGCTGGACGTGTTAAATAAACTCCCCAGTCCTTCCCCTCCTATGTGCAGGGCTCTGTGTGGCATCCACACAAACCACTGGGTCAAATAACTGTCGGGGAGAAACGCTGACCATCAGGCAAATCTGATTTTCTAAAATAATAGCCACTGGGGATCTGTCCAGGGTGTAGCTTGCCTTTTGCCCTGTGAGAGCTGGGATAAGCTCCATCCCCAACCCCCAAACCCTGAATTGGATAAAGTACTTCAACCTAAAATCTGGTTAGCAAAATTTTTTTTTTCTATGCTTTTGCAAACCTGTACAAAATTTCAACTTCATTAATACCTCAGCTAGGTTGCCGATGACCGCCGTCTGTTCATGTTGCCATGAAAGCGCAGACTCAGAGCATGGCTTCAATGAGATAAGACAAGAAAACAAGGTCACTGACCGGCATCATTGCTACCATAATGAGTCTGCCATCAAATCGTTGAAAGTGAACCAAGCGAGAACCAATAGGTTAATATGTTCTTTTTGTCTCCTCAGCTTGTGCCACCCTGGACCTTGTCCTCAGTGTCCTGCCTTTGTAACGAAATCCTGCATCTGCGGGAAGACGAGGTACTCGACCTCTGATCGCGTGTGCATCTCTGGCTTTTTATCCTTTTGGGTTTTACTTTAAATATTTCTTAATTTTAATTAAATTATGTCCCTCAAGTCAACCAGTGCGCTGCGGTCAGGCCACGGTGCTCCAGTGTGACAAAGTGTGTGGTGCTGTACTCAACTGTGCTGAACACACCTGTGTGCAGGTGTGTCACAGCAGGACCTGTCAGCCATGCCAGCTGCAAGTTCAGCAGGGTGAGTCTCACTTTGGTGCAGATGAATAACTGACTTTAGCTTATGGAACATTTTAAATGCAATTAACTTTTTTGCTGTTTTTATGGGCAGTTTGCTTCTGTGGCGTGACCACACGGGAAGTCCTGTGTGGCACAGATAAAGCAGGATTTGATGGTTTGGGACATTTCTCCTGTGGAAAAGTATGTGGGAAGTAAGTCGGACTGTGCAGCACTAATTCTGCCCATCTAAAGCTTTTATTCTGCTCCCATCACAGCTGTGTGTATTTAACTGCTTTTTTTCAGGATGCTAAACTGTGAAGCCCACCGGTGTCAGCAGGTGTGCCATCGCGGCCCGTGCAAGCCATGCCCGCGCTCACCAAGACTGGTGAATACATGTCCCTGCGGTCAGACGCCGCTGACCAAACTCCTGGAGCTGGGCTACTCTGAGCGACGGAGCTGCTCCGATCCCATCCCCTCCTGCGGGAAGACATGCAACCAACCGCTGGCCTGCGGCTCGAGTGGTGAGGAGAAGTCCTTTCTGTCATGTTGAAATACTCATAGCATCAGTTAGAATTAGGAAATGATTCTAACCTCATAAAGATTTCAAAAACAGGATCTGAAAATGTGTGAAGCTTTTCAACAATATGTGGTGTGGGGGAGAAAACTAAAGTTCAGCTAAACTGAAGTCTTTTCTGTCATTTGTTTAGAAGTGATATTGATAAAATGGTGATAAAGCTTTTAAAATCTGGAAGAAAGCTGGACAAAGTTCAGTAAGAAAGCAGCAAACATGTCATTAAAGCTGAATGAATTCCTTGATCTTGCCCTTGTAAAACATCTTGTTTTTTCTTTTTATTCTCAATACTCAACCGGCTTTTGTTTTTAAAAGAAAGCAGCTGCTTTCTTCTCTGTGGCCTGTTATGGTTGTGCAAACAGGATGTACATCATGTTAGGCCTGTTTTGTTCTTGCAGCCTGACGTGAGATAATGAACTTGTGCTATTTCAGACATCATCCATCTGTGCGAGAAGCTGTGCCACGAGGGCAGCTGTGGGCCCTGCTCTCTGACCTCAACTATCAGGTGCAGATGTGGCTCCAAGACTAAGGTTTGCAGAAATATCAGCAGATGTGTGTTCTCTCTGTCCCATTTATTTTCAAGACGCTGAAGATTTGAACGATTTCTCCTTTACTTTCCAGGAGGTCCCATGTGAGAAAATCCAAAGAGAAGGTGAGGTTTTAACAAATATGAGTTTAGCCCACCCTGAGCTGCTGTCTTGTGTTTAAATCCTGACTTTTGTCTCTCCAGAGGAGCTTGTCTTCACTTGCGAGAAGCGCTGCAACAAGAAGCGCTCCTGCGGCCGACACAAGTGTGGCGAGCTTTGTTGTGTGGTGAGTGTTCATTGAATCTGGGTCAGTGTTTTTGTCTTTATGCTCTCTGTTCTCACACACATACACATACATACATCTTCTTCTTCTTTTCTTTTTTTTTCCCTCTTTCCCTGATTGGCTCTGACCCCGACATTTTTGTCTCACCCGAACCAACTAACCATTGTTATTGTCTATAAGTTTGAGTTAAACATAACAGCTGTTATCTTAATGAAATGCACCAAAATCAGTATGTATGTGACACACATGGCTGGTTTAAATGAGATGGTCAGTGAATTCCCCATCTCATCCTAAGCCAGTGCCACACCCATTTAGCTCTCCTTACATCACTAACAGAAGGTGTGCATGTGACACAGAATCATTGTAAACCAGCAGGATTATGTGACAGGTGCAGTAAGGATGTTACTGATATGTTAGTCAGACTTTGTGCTGTCTATAGAAACATGGTTTATCTCAGGGGTGGGCAAAACCATACCACCACAAGAGTTATTTTTAAATAGCTCTATACCCAAAAAGACCTGCATGGAGCTGAAAAACACATTTTAGCTTTAAAGTGAGCGCTTACTTAACCTATTTGTAATGTTTGCTGTGTTCAACTTAATTTTTTTACCTGCTATACTAAAACCAACCCGACACAGCTTTGGGATAAAGAGTATATCTTCTCTTATCTTCTGTATTCTTATGGCTATGTTACCTTCATTGAGTATAAATTAGCTAATCAACATTATTAGTAATTGTAATGTTTTTTTACCACATGTGACTGCTGAACAGGGGTGTGGCCCATTTTGGTCGGACCAGTGAAACCTCCTTTTTGTCAGTGTAAAGAACTTCAACTATACATTTAATCCCTGAGATGTTTTTAATATAAGAAAAAGAAGTCCAATTTCAAAAATACAAATGTAATAAATTTTTGTCCAAAGCTGCACAGTGGGCCAGATTTTAGTCTTAGGCAGGCCGATTCTGACTCCCGGGGTCTAATGTTTGACACTCGTGCACTAGAGAGCCATTAAACGTGTATTAATTTCCCACCGACTGCAATCATCAGCTGATAGCAGCCAGTCTGTATTTGATTTATGCATAATTTAGCTTTTTATTTAACAATTCTTAATTAGATTTAGGGTCTGGCAAAGGGAAAGCCGGCAGGACACGTCTGAAAACATCTCGGCACACTCGCTGCTTTCATATAATCGCAGCAAGCACTACAGGAATGACTTGCAGTCTAATTGTCCAACAACATCCAGCTGACAGACGAGCAGTGAAGAGAAACGGCCAGAAGAAACAGTAATAAAGGAAATGGGTGGACATTAGTAAGAAGGAAAGAATAGTGAGGATATGTTACTGGGTTGGGATACGACTGAATTTGACAGCTGACTTGCTTTGTAGCTCTTAATTACTTTGCGTCATCCGGAGGTGACCCTACATTGAAATTTCAGCTCGTAGTAGCCTTCTGATAAGTGTGTTTTTGTGAAGTGAGTGAGGTGATGTTAATGTTTTTGTCCCGTGTGTTCTCAGAGCGTGGCGCACAAGTGCTCCCTGATCTGCGGCTACAAGCTCAACTGTGGCCTCCACCGCTGCCAGGAACCTTGTCACCGTGGAAACTGTGAACCCTGCTGGCAGTCCAGTGAGTATCGAGTTCATGAACCAAGTCTCTGAAGTACCACACATTTATTCTGTCTCACTAATTTGAAGCTTTAGCGGTATTTTGCTTGGCGTTAAGATGCCACGAG
>VVHJ01024448.1:1344-27533 GCA_015107715.1 Tylochromis polylepis
TTAAAAATATTTAATTTTAAAAAAAAAAAATAAAAAAAAAAAAAAAAAAAAAAAAAAAGTGTTTTACCTTCAGCTATGTCAACCAGCACTGTAAATGTAATCAAAATCATCTGTTTGCTCAGAAGTAGATAGGAAACCAATATAAAGCCTTTTATCTTGCCTAGCTTCCCACAGCATTTTCAAAGGCAATGAAGCAACATGAGGGTGTTAATAAAGCAACTTCCTTTTTTTCCATTTCTTCTTTCTTCACCTGCTTCTTTCTTTATGTCACAGCCATTTACACTGTACAAAGACACAGGCTCTGTCATGTTAGCCCACGCAGCAGCCTGAAAATAGATTTCCTCAGTTCAGCATGAGATCAGATGTTTTCGCCATTCATAACTACAGACCTATAAACCTGTAAAATAATCTCCAAATGTAGCTCACTGTAGCTTTTTTTATCATCTTGTGTCTGTGCTTTTGTATGTCTAAGCAAAATCATGAGTCACTTCTGAGGAAGTGCTCTCACCACTTGATGTGACTTAAGAGAACAACTGACTGAAACCAGTACAGTAAGTAAGTATGGCACTCTGAGAAAAGTGAAGCCAATATGAAAGCACCTTAAACCTGCATTCTTTCTAATAACTGTCAGGGGATGCCTCCTTTGGATGGAAAAAGAAGTGAGATCATGTAGAAGACTATGGGAAAACTGCCACAATGCTTACTTGACTTATTATCTCGGAAAACATTTTTATAGTTTATAGTCTCAATTACTAGTAGCAAGTTTTCTTCAATACAGACTGATGTTCATTTTGTAAATTATGATACTAAATACATAAAAGAAAAAAAAAAAGACAAAGAAGGGTATGCCTAATGATGTGGCAACCTGTGTGGAATTCAGCTCTCAGTCCAAACCATCTTTTGTCTGTCATGTTCAATTTAAAGAAAAAAATAAATAAATGGCAAAGGTGAAGATTCCCAACTCAAATCAGAGCCGCTACAACAGTGGGTATATGCATCCATTTTTTAAATATACTTTCTTTAGTCCCTCCAACTGGATCAGCTAAGGTGTGTGTGAGGCAGTAATAGGTCCTCTGTGTGTGTGTGCGCGTGTGTGTGTGTGTGTGTGTGTGTGTGTGTGTGTGTGTGTGTGTGTGTGTGTGTGTGTGTGTGTGTGTGTGGGGGGGGGGTTACACTAATTCAAATGAGGTGAGCTACAGTTCAATTAAAATGTCCAATGGAGCAGAGAATTTTATCCTAGTCATCACATATATTAGCATCTTACCTCCAGAACTGGTCCAGCACCCAGAATGGTCCTCTCCACCCCACTGGCATAGCCCTTCTGGCTGAGAGCGGTCAGACAGTGGATCAGGAAGTTGGTACTTTGGGTCTTGCCCGAGCCACTCTCCCCAGAGATGACAATGCATTGGTTGACCTTCTTCCTGAGCATAGCATAGTAGGCCACATCTGCGATAGCAAAAATATGAGGCTCCAGTTTGCCCAGCTGGTGGTTCTCGTACATCTTGACATACTTAGGGTTGTAGATGGGCAGGAACTTAAAGGGATTGATGGCGATGAGGATGCTCCCTGCATAGGTATAGATCTTTTTCTTGTAAAACCGCGTGCGCAAGTTGTTTAATATGCTGTCCTCATTGAGGACGGGGAGGTTGCAGAGGTCTGCAAAATCATCCTGGGGAGGGGGAAGGAAGCCCCTGGCAGCGAGCCGCTGTGCCTCTTGTTCCTTGGACAACATTGGGAGGTGGACATAATGGATTGAGCCGTCACGATTCCTCTCCTGGATCAAATTAAAATGAAAAAAACAACAACAAAAAAACAAAAAAGAAAAACAGTATGTATTAGCTATCTACTGCTGAAACTGACACATTGACTTTTCTTGAGATTGTTAAAAAATATTCTGGGCTGTTTGCATTCCTTAAAACTGGCCAAAATCATCAAGGGCAGGGCCAAACAGCACTCATCTCACACATGCTGCTGTTACATGTGCTGAAAAAATGATACTTAAAGATTTTCTCGACTTTTCTGTTACATTTTCCATAAATAGTCTGCAAACTAATATCTAGGGTTTAACAACTTGCTGTTTTTTCCCTCACTAAAACAGCACAAGGAGGAAGAGAGAGCAGAAGTAAGTAGAATGGAACAGTCAAACAGCCTTCGACAGTCCACATTCACTGACCCGACTATAAAGTGTTGTGTGCTGTCAACTCTACCTGTAGTAAGAAGTAAAAGCCAAGGCTCTGAGGATGTTGCTCCTGTGCTTTTCGAGGCCACAGCAGAAACCTCTGTACCGGCAGGTCTCCGGCCTCCAGTACCCACTCTTCCCCACCACATTCCTTCACCTCTGCCAGCACATACAGGCGTCTAGGGTCCAGCCCCAGTGCTGTAGTGGCATCAGAGATCACAGAGGCAGCCGTTGCATCTTTCTGCACTCTGATAAAAGCAGAGCAGATAAAAAAAGAAATCCTTTAAAAAAAAAAAAAGTTGTATCTTTGAAAAATTACAGTAGTTTTTCCCGCCTATAAAAACAAATTAATCAACAACATACTAACTAAACCGTTGATGCTAATGTTTATTTTTCAGGTTCAGATGAGATACTCACTTAAGGTTGCAGCACGTGGAGGGATAAGCAGCCAACCTCGGATAGATCTGGAGCATGTATGAGCGGCCATCCTGATCGATAGGGCTAGCTTGCCCGCCTCCACCGCCTCCCCCACCTGCAGTCGTTGCCATGTTGGCAGCGCCATCTCTGACACTCATTCTGAGCCAGGGGGTGTGGCCTCAGCATGCCGCACACACTGCTTCTCTCTCACTACGCAGCACCTGAAGAAGACAGATTAACTGATGAACAACAAATATTTTCACGTTCACCAAGCTTTTTGCACCAACAGAAAAGAAGCCTCGACTATCACTGTAATTACTGATCAGATAAACATTGGTGTAAAGCCTAAAGAAGACAGTACAGTACTTCCCACCGAATAAGACTGCATTTGTGGAGGTAAGGCATGTTCCAGCGCACTTTAAAATGAAAGAATTAGTAAATAATAAGTAATACTACTTTTGCAGACATTAACAGGCGATGGTACATTGCAAATGTCTAACTCAATCATATCGGAAAGTAAAGAGTGAACTCCCTCTTTGTCACAACCACATGCATTGATGTACCTCAATCTGAGTATGGTGGGCAAATATCTTCAGTTTGCCTCCTGCACACCTCCACACAGGGAGCCGTTGCTCAAACCAAAGTATTTCCAGTAGTGACAAAGTATGTGAAACAAGCCATCTTCTCCCACACGTTATATTTTAAAAAATAAAATAAAAACAAAACTCTCCTTACATTGTCCAGAGTTTATTTATGAAAATGATTTAAGCTCAGATTTTGAATGCCTTCCAATATAAATCATTTTAGCTTTCTACAAGTCTAAACAATGAATCAAGCATTTTAAAACACAAGTGAAACAGTTTCTTTTCAATATCAAATTTCATATGTGGTATTTAACCCACAGAATTTCACTCTGAGTACCCTGCTGATGTTCCTGATTAACCTAGAAGAAAGCTCTATACAAGTAAATGTAAGAATTTGGTAGGTCAATATATGTTGATTTAAATATATTTGACTAAAAAAAAACAAACAAAAAAAACCCTCTTCTATGTTTGTGGTCTTTAAAAATATCTACAAAAACACTTCAATCATCTAAGTAGGTCAGGCACATCTATTTCAACAAGAGAGGGGGGGAAAAAAAAAAGAAAAAAAGATGTGTTTGTCAAGCCATCAGATGCGTATTATTGTCACATCACTTATGTCACATGGCCTTGCTAGGGAAACCATAAGTTGCAGCTGCAGATGCTGCACAGGAATTCAACCCTTCCGTTTAGTGATAGCAACAAAGACACAAATACTGAGAGCACTTAGTGCAAGCCACAACTGGGGTAATGACTGCAAATGATTCACTCTAAAAAAACAACTACATTACAGTAATGCATGCTGTACCACTTGGTCACAGGTCTAATTAAGTTAAGCAGTTCTGGACGACAACAACTCATCCCTCTACCCGCGAATGGCTTAATTTTCACTGTTGACATGGTGCCAACACAAAACAGTCCTTGCACAACTTCCAGCAGATCACTGAGAAAGTTGTTCAGGCCTTACTAAAGACTTTACTGATTTCATCACCACGGGGAAGCTCCCAGACTCGCTGTCACGCTGTAAGGGACAAACTTCTTAATGACGAATCACATGATTGGCACTGCAACTACTACTACTACTGCGATAACATTTACTGTAGTTAAACTGTAACACAGTCAGGCAGCAGTTCTTTGAAAGCTCTTTCATGTATTGGCTAAACCGTTTACAAGAAGATATGATAATGCAGATCAATAGCCAGCACCATCTCATAGCTCCTAGGGTTTATTAAAAAAACAAACAAACAAACAAACAAACAAAAACAAAAAAACCCAGAAACAAACCACTCTCAGGTTACCAGTGTATTAACCAGTGAAACCTGCCTATTTTTTAATCATAGTAGAGGATATGAGTATTTAGGCTGTAAGGTATGGAAGGTTATTAGCATTAATTTAATCTAAAATCTATCTAAAAAGAATAGATTTGCCCACAACTTTTACAACTCTTGATATCAGCATAAACCCGAGTAGAACTTTCTGGTGTGACTTCTTTCAAGCTGCGCCAAAAAGTGATGATAATTTTAGTGTACTGGCAGTTAAAGTCTTTTAATGGAAACACTGTCTAAATCATGAGCTTTAGCACTTGTAAAGCAAAGAAATACTATTTAAGTGACATAGTGTCCATGTGTGAAACTATATAAAGCGAGGCATGACTGAAAACAGGAGCTCCATTAAGAGAAATGACACTACCACTCCTGTTGCTGGAGAGTGAAAACATCAGCTGTGACCCTCATTTTTGATTTAAAAAACAGGCACTGAAGAGGTTAGGCAGCAAAAAAGATGGTGATCTTAATTCTCTCAGAAATAAAGTTTCTTTACTTTAAAGGTTTGTTTCCAGAGGTCTTCAGTCAGAGTTTTTATTGGTTCCTTAATATCTTTTAAATAACCTTTGTAAGACTTTAAATCTTTTATTAACCACCATTTGTGTGTGTTTAGCTGTTTTCACCCTCTACAGAAAATGTATTCTTTAAAAAGGCACATCTTGAAGTGGAATTGTATGACATCAGATGGGGCATTACTTTAACCCCACTCCTAAGTTAAGCACTTCTCCAGTTTATGGACCACATGGGATGCCACCCAGGTTTTCTATTGGCGGTTCCCCCCATTAAATTCACCAATTTCCACACCGTAAAATAATGAACAACAGCATCATTATGGAATCATGCAGAGCTTAACATTACTGCATTCAAATCATTGTAAAATTTCACTTCTTTGCATTATTGTGTGTTCACTTTAGACTAAAACAACTCTGGAGATGTCAGTCGTTGTAGTGAGTTTCCCAGGTTGCCATGATGACAGCTTTACATCACTGACAGACAGCATCAAGTCTGGCTGTTATTGCTGATTCATTAAAAGTCACTTCGAGCAGAACTGAAGTAGTGCTGTGGTATTTCAGGACTGATTCAGTGCAACATCCAGCTGGGTCACAGCCAAAGAATATAATCCAAGTTAATACTGTCTGTCACAAAACTTAATGCAGAACAGTGATCTACAGGTCAGCTGAGTGTGAATCACACAAGAGGCAGCTGGGTAAAGTTTGCACTAATGATGGATCATGTAGCGTGGCTGTGCATCAGTAATGCACGCTGCGTTCATTGTGAGCCCCCTCAGGGAAATGGGAACATAGCTTAAATCATTGCAGGGTGAACAGACGGCGCTGCTTTGGTAAACCGATCCTGGCTTGAGTCCTGTAAGCACCAAGACCGATAGTTTATCATTTCTGTCATTTAAGCAGACGCAAAAAATGAAAGGTTTTACTCACAGAAATGCCCAAAATAAGCAGGCCTACAGAAAGGTTGCAGTGGCAGATGATTTTTTTGCATTATGAATTCAAATTCTTAATTTCTCTAATATAAAGTTTATTTTCAATTAAACTCTTTGGTGTTTGACAAACTTGAGCCAAAGCTGTTATAGACAAAAATCATGAATACACAGTCACTCTACAAAGAAGCCATTTTGCAGATAGTTGATTAGCTTAGATAAGAGGATATCGCATTTCAGTCATGTGCAAAAATATCCAGTTGTGTAATGGTAGCAAAGCTAATGTTCTGGCTTTTCCTTGACTCATTAATTGTGGGAACATCTGCTGAAGAAAGAATAATTACACAAGACTTACCCCAACAATTAGCATCTTCTGAAGAAATTAATGTTTTGGATTAACTTAGAAAGCAAACCAAACCACATGAGGCTACCCAGCAACTAATGTGTTATAATGGATAAATCTGGAGCCTTAATTGGTTGTTTTGCATTGTTTTTCATACAGTCTTCTTTTGCCTCTATGATAAATGAGCATTATCTGTTCATTTTAAGTTTAATTTAAAAAAAAAATATAGCAGGGATTAACTCTATAATGCATACAAAAGAAAAATTAACTACACAAAAGTAACTACACAATATAAAATGGAGAAAATACAAAAACGCAACAACAAAGACATCTTCGTAAAGCCAAGTCTGTCATTATCGAGGCCACAGTTGAGAATTAGAGGAAAAGGAGAGCAACTTAAGACTCATGAGCTTGTGCCTCTGCCAGGCTTGCTGACCACAGTCCCAAAAACATGCAAGCCTGTAAAATGCCAAGGCATGCAAAACTTTAGAGACCAAAAAGGACAGCATAATCATTATCCTCCATCATGAGCTCCGTCTGGTTTGAATCTTTCAGCAACTCCTGAGCTGCTCTCTCTACGCTAGCTTTCAAAGAGAAAGCATACAGCTACAGTATCTGTATACAAGGCATGAAGATTTTCAGCTCAATTTGTGCAGTAGTGCATAGAGGGAAAATAAAATATATCTTTTTTTATAAAAAAAAAAAAAGTAGCGACAGAAAAAAGAGAAAAAAACCCTGCAGACACAGGCAGTGAGAGAAATGAGGGGAAAAAGTAAACATCTATGAGTGGGATAGAAAAGAGAGGTCTCAGGGGACAATCAAAGGAGAAAGAAGCTTTGAGATAATAAAGCTTCCTCCCTGCAGAGGAGATCCTCTGTGACGATGCCATGCATTCCTCAGATAAGACTCTGGGTTGTCTGCTTTGCGTAGGCTTAGCCTGGCACTTTAGCTGCTTACGACGGGTTGATGGGAAGACACCACAGCACAGAGCTACAGATGAATAGAGAGGGGCTTTTTACCTGCTTACTGTGGGCGGGAGAACGCATTAATAACAAGTACCACTGCTAATTAAATCAGACATTTCTTAAAGCAGACACCACCCACCCCCACTGAACACACCAACCTTGTTTCATCCAACCCTGTATTATGCAGCCAAGAAAAATGGGCTTGCAGTAAAGAGACTCAACTGTACAAGCAAAATGTGACTGAGCTGATTTGTTGCATGCAAAAGTATGAGAAACCCAAGCGAAGTGACCCAATTTTTAGTGAAAAGAAGCTTACAGACATTAAAGTGGAGCCTTACATCAAATGCTGATAATAGGGATGCACCACTCCTGACTCAAAAGGCTAGGTTGGGTAACATGGGTTCTGTGGTTACTACGTCAGGTGTTAGCGGGAGCTACAGTAGCAGCAGAGGAAGCCAACAGCAAAAAAGACATTTCCCGCTGCTATGCAAAGAGCTCTTTGGTTGTTTGTAGCAGTTTTGTACTCAACGACACTTTTCTCTTGCTCAATTGCTCATTTACATGCTTTTCAGGAAGCTTCGATTCCACTTATGGTAAGTGGAATCGAAGCCTTGGCTGTCAAGATGATTAAAATTATTATTTCACCTCAGCTATCTCTTGTCATATCCAAAAGCAGAAGCTATCATGTCTGTAAATGACAGCAGTACACGACTGCCTAATGACTCTCACTTTATCTGAAACTAGACTAATGCAAATAAATCAAAATAATAACACAACTGTACATTTTCTTATTTTTTTCAATGCATTTATCTTTTGTTTAATTTTACAAGATTAGGAAAGCAGTGGTTAAGTCAAACCTGTTGCTGTCTTAAATAAAGATTTTCTAGTCTTTTCCCCAGATGGAGAAACACAGCTCATTCATTTAATACTGGTATTGGTATCTGCAGATACTCACAGAAAAGGTATCAGTAATATATTGAAAATGGAAGAAGCCCCATTACTACATGCTTAATAGCCCATTACCTTTCATTTCATGGGAAAATAACAAATAGAAATTCATAAGTAATTGTAGCAGGTGCAAAGGTTTGGACATCCAGGGGAACATTTACGTAATAAACCACCTTCTGCAAATATTACAGTATCTCAAGCCAAGAGACTTTCTAATGTTGATACATTCATTTTCCTTGCCCACTTATTACATGTTCATGCACTGGGAGAAACTTTCAGCTTGCAGAACTATTCAAGTCAGTTGTGTGGTTAACATTTCATTGAGCTATGCTGTTTATATTAAATATTTCGGTTCTTCTAATATGTCATGTTTCAGACAAGTACAATTTTCAAAGATCAATGATAAACACAATCCAGGAAAGTATACAGTAAAGAAGAAATCAATTACCCCTTGTAACAGACTTAACAGAGACGAAATAGCTTAATAAAACAAGCACTTAATCATAGCAGAAGCAAGATTTGGCAGTAAAACAGGAATTTTGTGTCACACTCGCTGGAGAAGTGACGTAAGCCAGCCAGGTCTTACTCACTCTCCTGCCTCGATCAGCTTTACCCACATTCAAAGAAAGCACGAAAAGGTCCACCCAGAGAAGTGGGAAGATGAGGAGGAACAATGCCGATTAACCGAGAGAGAAAATAAATATTTTGCCTTTATATGGAAAGTTAGTGTAGTGTTTATAATCCTACTTGGAAATGTGTGAAAACCTTGAGCATTATGCTCTTTGTGCTACAGACAGTAAACCTGACCCCTAATGGAGCTCCAAAGACCAACACACACCCTCACAGTATATATATACACACACACACACACACACACACACACACACACACACACACACGGACGCAGGCTATGATGTCAGCAGCGTCTGTGTGGACCAAACATGTAGTGACTCCCAACATTCCTCTGCAGCGTCATGAGAGGACGCCTGATGATTCCCATGATTCATAGCTACAAGCAGCTCCTACCATAGACATAACGCATCATTGACATGACCATTAGAGGAGATGGAACTGAAGCCAATCATTAGGATTTTTTTTCCCCAAAAGCTGGGAACAACCAGGTTATTTACATTACCACTGACTTTCATGAATACTACTTTTACAGATATATTTATATTACATTGTGATACACATGTAAACATTACATTATATAACTGTGTGTTAATATGGCAGACAGAAGACATACATGTCTTATGATAAATAAAAAAAAAACACAAAAAAACCCACAAAAAACCCCCACACAGGACAGTCGTCATCGTCTCCATTATCTTTTTTATTCTGATATACCATTTTTAGAAGATCAGTTTCAACATTTTAACAGCACTTTACTATTGTTGTTATTGTTTGTTGAGAAGATATTTGCTTTTTTATATCTGAGATTTCTGTTTTTTTAATGTGGAAATATATATCATCTCAAAAGATTTAGGATCTTCTTATACAGCTTTAGTGATACCACGCTACAGTGGTGCTGTAACAGCGCTATATTCACATGATTTACACTTCAATCTTGTATGTATGATGACCAATTGCTGCCAAAACACATGAGACCAACAGTTGAGTCCTGTGCTTGAACAGCTCAGTCTGCTCACACTACACCTACTGCCTATATAAAATCTAATGAGTAAATATTACAATGAGTGAAGACTACACTGTTCATCATGAGTGTCAAAAGCAGACACTTTAGGATGTGACTCACCATGAGCAAATGACAATGTAACAAGGGGATGGTTTAGGGGAAATCTGACTTTCACAGATTCATATGTACACATATCTGCCTCATAGTGGAACCAAGCATATGAAAGGTTGGAAAGGTTCAGACTCTTGTCCTTCTCAAAAAAAACCCAGAAAAACAAAACAAAACAAAAAAACCCAAAGCACGATAGAATGTTTTATGCAATTTTGTAAAAACTTTTCAGATATACTGTCAGGGGTTTTCCCAACATGCATACAACTTAGCACCCCCCCACCCCACTGACACTCATGTTTACACTCCCTCAAAAAACCAAAAAAAAAACCAAACTGTGACTGTGTTCTATAGGTATGTATAGTTCATTGGTGGGATTTTGCTGAGTTGTTTTTTTTCCTCCTTTCGGGTTAATTGATTTCTTTATTTGAGCTGACCAACTTTCTTTTTGACATTTATAATTCTGAAACAGATATCCTGAAAATCCCCAAACCTTGACAAAACGTTAAATAAAGCTTTGCATTTTCTGGGGGTTTTGTTTTTTAAATGTGCTTGTAGATAGACCTGATAGACCTACTGAAGGCTTTGTGAAGCGGAGGAAATTGTTCAACAATTTGTACATCTGTGTTGAACTTAAATGTAATTATTTGTTTTACAGTGATATTCTAATTACTTTATCTTCTCAAGTCTACATACAGCCATTACAAGGGGCATCTGTGTGGCTGGCTGCAATACTGTCGGAAAAGTGCCTTTCCTCTCCCCAGGGAAAGTGGAGCTGGGGCTGCTAAGGTATCCATCACCACTACAACTCTCTCTTCATGACCTAATGGGGATGAGAGGATTTGGCTCTTTGCCAAAGCAAGGCAACATTGTACTCTGTGAGACAGAAGAAAAGGAAGTTCAGATTCACCATGTGTGCGTGTGTCTCTGTGTGCATGTGTTTTTAACTTTGTATGTGGTTTCTGGCTAATGTTCATAGATGGACTCAGAAAGACAGACAGAGATTGCTCCTGCTGCTGCTGAGTGGTGGTAAATCAGCCTCAGGGGTGAGGCTCTATAGGAAGTGCAGTTGCACCCAAAATGGCTGTGAATGGCTCCTATTAGAGCCATGTGGTCTATTCAAAGATGCGGCCTTTTGTTTAAAGGGACCAAAAACCTCAATCAGGGAATTAACTCATCCAACAGTCACCAACTGGGCTGAATAAGACAAACACAGATAGAGAGAGAATTGTGGAGAGAGTGAAGGAAAAAGAAGAAAAGGGGCACTAAAAGCTCATCTCCTCCCCCTCCGTCTTTAAGTCAGCTCCCAGGCTGGCCAGCCACAACAATAAAACCAGAGCCGAGGAGCATCTGCTGCCTCCGTCTAAAGAAGAGGATAAAGGAGAGAGGAGCCACAGGGATCCAGTCTTTGACTTGATAATATTACCCCATTCATTCAATAAAGATCCCATGCTCATGGTCACAGTTATCTTCCACGCTACACATAAGAGCAGAGGAAGACATTATTAGAGATCATAAATTTAAACTCAGCTAAGAGTGATGATAAATATTTAACATGACAGCAAACGCCCAGTTCTTCAAAACCATAACCAAATGAGAGTTAGCCAGCAATCTGGGCCATTAAATAACCATAGCTGTGATGGACAGTGCTAATCAATTATAACATGGTCATCTGAGTGCACCGCATTGATCTGCTACTCCCAATATCATGTGTCTGAGTCATGTATTGACAAATGGGCAGCTGTTCATTTGACATCCCTTGGAGGAAGGTATGACCCCCAAATCTCCCACAGAGGTTTAAAAACAACGTTACAATCTTTGCTGTATTACTCCTCTAAGGCCTCCTGTGCTGTCGCCGCTTGAAGCAACCTGACATTTGCAAACTATTACTTCATGTACATTTCACAGCGGTGCAATAATCCAGGAGCCCCAGGGTACAGCCTTACACTCCCCCTTGTCTCACCAACCGGCAGCCTGATCTGCACTACTGGGTTTGTAACTGCTCCCTTTGCTGTGCCCCTTTCCCTCCATCTCTCGTGTCCCATCATTGTCTGTCAGAGAGTTTCCTCCAACTCCTCCCATTCGACCCCCCGCTGGTCACCCCCTCTGCTCCCCACCGCCTAACATTTGGTGCTGCTGATTTAACTCAGTCCAGATGCAAAGTCTCACTGAGTAGAGGAGAGTGGACAAGCTTGAGGAAACACTCCTTACTATAAAAAGCCCATGTTCAGGTGTTTCTGATTTACATGTAATGCCTCTTTACTAGTCTGTAACCCAGGCGGGTCAGACCAGAGGGCAAGCTCCGGCGAGTGAAGTAGAAAGGTCAACAAAACAGTTATGGATGTAGCACAAAATATTAGGAGTGTTTTGTATTTCCTCAAACCTCTGGCATTGAGTTGCAACAGAGAAAACGTGATCTTAATGCAAATAAACATGCAAATGTTACCCAAAGAGCATCCCAGCTTTGGACGTCTACACTGTACAGCCTCAAATCCCAAGAATCTTTCATCTAGAGATTAATACAAGGAAACGATGGTGCATGGCAACCGGTATAGAGAAATATATGTTTTCAATCAGTGTGATGAGCCGAAACGTTAGATTCAAAGCAGCACCATCCACATGAAATACACCAGAACAATGAGGCTGTTGCATGTCTGACTTAATGCAACCCAGAAGCCTCTGCTCGGTGTGATTGGTTTGCTGTGGGATTCCACGCTGGCTAGTGGTGACATGTTATTCCGGAGGGTTTTCCGGACAAGTCACTGGATCCACGTAAGACTAATAAACCAGGTTATAAATACAGTACAGTGAATTCTTTCAAGATGCTGGTTGTTTTTCATTTCTAAACCAAAAGTTTATTAAGGTGAACAGAACAACAAATACCAGCATAGCATAATTTAATCCTTAAATATACTCTACATTTGACAAAATCTTCAATAACTAATAATGAGTTAAGATCCTGCTAAAAATTTTCTACTCTAATTGTTACATTTTTTGTGATTTATTTAAACCCCTCCCAAAACAAAACACTAGTTTCATTTAATCAAATGCAACTTGGGATTTCAGAAGATATTATTCACCATTTGCTGACATTCAAATGACTAAGTGATTAATAACACTAATCTGATTATTTGGAATCATTCATGAAAATATCTACTGACCTACATGAATTTAGTCTCTTGTGTACTATGTCATGGACTGGTTTAAGGTTTGAGCATTTAATGAGATTTACTTGGGAAAGCCCCGAGTTCACCTGAGTTCAAAATAAAAGTTTCTATTCAGACTTTTTCCGCATTTAAAATAGGAACTCATTAGTAGGATCTTTTTGAGGGGTTTTCTGGTGTGAAATATCATGCTTTGTGTTATGCTGATGTCCATGTTACTGTGTCCACCTTCTGGGTGCAACCTGGTTTATAGAAACCCATTTTGCCTGCGTTTATTAGATAGGAAACGCTTCACACCTTCTTAGCGTGATAAACCACTATCACAAGCACAAGCACAAACCTACAGTACGTCATCTGGAGATGTGGGGCAGCTGCAGACAGAAATCAGGAAGAGGAGAAAAGGAAGCGAAGGGAAGGAGGCAGACAGAGGGGATTATTGTACACGCTCACTCATGTGGGCTACCCAGCACTAAAAACACCTCCCAAACACATGACTCCATTGTAACACCAGAATAGTCACTGCTCTGCACCAACTATATGTAAAATCCCTTACTCCCACAGCCAGTTCACATGCCGCACTCAAGACACATGCCTTTGTTCATTGGGGGAAATTTAAAAAGCCAGACAGGTGGGAACAATGCCATGTACTTGATCTCAAAGCTGATCATATTAGGAACAACACAACGGGAAAGAAACTGAGATCTAGCTTCTGCTCTTTCTATTGCAGGTGGTTCACAAGAGCATGTTTAAACCATTTAGATACACCTTAAAGCCACTAATAGGACTCATCCAGTATTTTATACACGCTTTGACCTCAGTTTCAACTTCAAGAATCATGTTGTCCTAACACAAACCACATACATTTTGACAAAACTTAATGAACACAAACATAAGAGCAAAATGACATAAATTTATGACCACCACCACAAGACCCCTGAATTACGCTAAATAGACGAGACAGCTAAAGCTATTTTCCAAACAGCACATGTTCTTCTCCAGTCCCCATCTTTTCTCCTTAATGGACCACATCATGTCTCTTAACACTCCCCCTCTCCCACCTGAGCCAGACATCCTGAATGATTTCTGCAAGATGAAATGTAACTTACATATGGAGCCATTCATCAGTGCCCAGTGTCAGACTGCATGGTAAAAATAGAGCAAAAACAAACACAGCAGACCGAATTTCAGCCAATAGCGTGCACATAGCCAAGGTCTACTGTTCCTGCCCTCGGCTTGTCTCTTTCTTTCCATCTCTTGCCTCTTCTATGCCTCCCTTGTCTGTGCTCTTCTGTCTTTGGTTTTTTTCTCTTTCCCTTCTCTTGTCACTCTTCACAGCCCTTCAGGCATCCAGTGGTGAGACTAAGCTGCAGTCAGCACAATGGGACACACAGTTCAACCCTTAAACTAAAAAACTGTGCCAAAATGTCCACTATACACACACAAAAATAAAATAAAAAGCTAACAAACATCAGAATAACTGTACCAAAAAAAAAAACAAAAAAAAATGCAGTTCACATACATTACATGGCATTTCATTTTCCAAAGATCAACCTACATCATATCCAAAGCAAAACAGATTATATCACCATGTTTAAATGGACATCTGCTCAAACTGTAAACCGGGCAAAAAAATTCTAATAATAAAATATACAGGCTTTTTTAAATATGATTTTACTTATGTGAAATTCCCCAGTTTCACTGTAAAATTCTGTATATGGAAAGCTGTAAGCAATGGTCTCCATCTGTGCCACTTTTACCAATGTCTTCTGTAACACACTGGCTTCTTTCTGCCCTGGCACAGGCAACAGGAATGATTTGTCACCTAGACTGCCCAGCCTGGATGAAATAATCCTCTTCTTTTTCCCCTCAGGTCACTCCAAAAAGAATGACTAAGGAATGATGCTAACGTCCATTTCCTCCAACTCGCCGACCAACATATAAACAAGTCCAACCCAGTTTCTGCTAATGGATCTTTGAAACTTGAAGAATCTGAGTGAAGACTACGATGACCTGGATGACTGAGAACCTTCACAGACATAAGAACTTGAGTGAAGTTGTTTAAAATGAGCTTTTTTTAAATGGTAAACTAAAATAAAAGCACAATTTAAACTGATCTTTCTTGGTAGCTATGATATAAGTAAAGCGAAACTACAGATGTGACTTCAGTACTACAGTGGCAATAGACACAAATTTAGCATGTGAGATAAGGGACAAATGTGCTTTTTGGAAACAGCAATTAAGATTATTTAAATATTATTTTCAAGTCAAATTTATCTATCACATAAGTGATCCTGCTGGTGAGCATACAACAGAACCAAACAGGCAGAGAAACCTAGATTTAACCTTGTAAAAGTAGACTCACACTACATAACAGCACAATAGATTCACTATTATATATACTTTATTAGTTATTTATTATATAGTTATATATAGTTATTATTTATTAGTATTATATATACACTAGTAATGTACTAGTACTATACTATATATACTAGTAATGCGAGTGGTTCTTATTAACCATGCCTAACGACAACATTTTACACTACGGCGCAGAGCAACAGCAAATAAAGCCTCAGGGTGTGTCCCTGTCGCCCATAATCCAGAGCCAAGGGACAGGATCAGTGACCACACAGAGGATGGAGGGAGAGGTTACAGCACTCACCACAGCCATCAACCAGTCAGACTGTGTCCACAGGCAGACAGTAACCTCCTACACAGGAAGGAGTGACAGAAAGACTCCAGCCAGACATGTCAGACTGGAAATCAGAGTTTTAAGAAAGCTGGTTAATTTAACAACACAGTCTCACAGCAGTTTGTAAAATAAACACAACCTATAATCTATTGATTTGTATATTTTTTACTCAGAAAGTGAAACGGTCCACATTTGGTGTGATGAATCATTTTGCTGCTCACACCAGAAGCCATGGTTGTTTATTGTTGTTGTTTTTTTTTTAAACTTAATAAGTTGATAAAAGTGATGCAAATTAACTTAACAAAATGTCCTAAATTGTTATTAAAAACTACTCAGTTTGTCAGGGTTTGGACTAAAAAGCTGCTGCTTCTTTCAAAGCCTGTTCTCATGGTTGCCATGGTGATGCAAACAGTTTCTGAATGTAAACACTGCTAAGTGCCTGACCATCATGATGCAGCATGTTGATTTTAACCTAAATGCCATACGAAATCACCGTACTTGAACTGCATCTTTTAGACCAATTTGCACTTTTACTATGGAAAATTATTGATTTGTACATTTTGGATAAACCAACAGTTTATTACTGGGCCTACACTCAGAATATAAACTCGCAGATTCGGCATAATCATAATAATCCAAATCAGGCTTCTCATCTTGACCTGATCTGTTTGACAGCTGCAGTGATGACTGAGCGAAGAAGTCACAGCAAACAAATGCACTGTAAGTAGGCCATCCATAAACGATCAGTCTGCCTTTTCCTCACTTATACCCTATCATTACAGCTGGGACTATTTATAAAGCCCATAAATTGAGCTTACCACATTGAAAGAGCAGACTAGGAGAGTTACCAAGGAGTTTTTGGAATTGAAACACTTCACCACTCTCCTTCATTTTGCCTCTCTTTGGCTGCTTACATAAACTAACTTGTTCACTCACTCCTTAGTTCAGTCTCAACAAAATCATGACTGCAAGCTACAAACTTCAGCTAACAGTTTCTGCAGAAAGCAAAGCTTTTTCCCTCCCTGATGTTTGCCACAGAAAGGCCTGGAGCTTTTCTGTAACAGACTGCAATACACAAAGGCACAAACATATGGGTGCACACTGGTGTCCCATTTCTTCTTTCTGACCTCTTTCCTTCTGCCTGGATTCGTACACCCAGTTTGCTTTACCAAGTGAAAAAGTAACACTGAAGGGAATCAGAAAGTCTTACTCATCACATCAGCTGATTGGGTCATCTTTGAGTCAGCCATAATGATGCTATAATACTACCTGAGCCCACAAAGAGTCAGCGCATAGTCCACCCTCTTCAAAAAGCATTGTAAGCACACACACACACACACACACACACGTCTCTACATGTCAGGCTCTTCTGGCCAAGCCCTTACCAGTGCCTTCACTACACCTCATGTAGTATAAAAGTTAGTGCAGCTTGATGTTCAAACATTCAGGTATATGCAGTTTCTCCTGGCTCTAAGTAGGCCTTTGTGGGGTGACAACACACAGCATAACCATGATCAACACCTAGAGAATAGGGAATGATTCTGTATTTAACAGAAATCTGTGCATTTTCCTTTTATTTATGTCTTTTTGATGAACAGATACATGTATTATACTCAAATAAATCAAATCCATGCTAACAAAACCGGTAATGAGATTTGATTACAACTTAAGAGGAGAGAGTAAGGGATTTTCCTGTGAGGAACATCTGCTGTGGGTGCAACAACTTCCTCCCTCTCTATATATAAATCGGTTTGTACAGTACAGTTATTATCCACAGTAAAAGTCCCAAAATAAATCTGCAATTCCTTTGGCTCAATTCAAGTTTAGATAGATAGATAACTGCGGTAGCTGATCTATTCGACCTACTGAGGCTGCTCTGCAGTGTCACGGGACTGCAGATGTCTGCATCATTTCACAGGTAGCCTATATATGCCAGTACACCAGCTGTATGCACAGACAACGCATGCCGCAGCAGTGACTTGTTAGGAAACACTGCGGTGCCACAGCCCACTATAGCTCAACCTGTACCCCTGTCCCAATTCTGTCAGAAAACTTTAAAAATAAAAGAAGGATGCAGACACACTCTGCATACTTTATATATGAAAAACTGAAAACGCAGTGGATGCAGTGGCCATTTTAACCTAATTTCCCACTCTAATCACGAATAGTGTGAGAAACCAAATAGTTTCTGAGTAATTCACTTTTAGAAACCCTCCCCCAAAACATGTGACCATGAAAACAGTTGAGATAAGATATACTAGGCAGAGGTGCTGGCCGATCCTCTGCAAGATACATTGCCGCTTTAGCTGAGTGCCAAGAGAAAATAGCCCTCACACCTCTTAAGTCAGTTCAAAATAAAATGATTATGAGTAACTAGCTAACCAGAAGTAATCTTACATCACATCAGTGTAAAAATATACCAGTATATTTTTATTTGTATTCTACCCCTTCATAACCATTAACCTTGAAAAACAACTTCCTGGCTGTGGTGTCACTGCAGAAAACAGCTTGCTTGATAAGTGCAGCATTTAGAAACAACAAAAGTTCCTGTAATGTGGTTCACTTTAATGATCCCAATCAGCTACAGCCCTGCATTTATTTTACATACATTTAAAATAAGTAGGGCAGTCCCTTTGTACAGCTCTATCAGTTTAAAAACTGTTATCTGTGGGAAAAAAAATAACATTACTAACACACCGGGGGTGACATTTAATCAGTCAATAAAGCCGAATATGAAAGCTAGATCTCCTCAAATCCCCCGTGAGAAATAACAGCTCAGCAATATAGAGGCAAATCACTTTTTAATTCACAATTTTACGCAATTACATCCAACGGGATGTTTCGACAATTAAAACTGAAGGCTGATCTGGAGATGTAGCTGGTTTTAGGTCCCCTCCCCCATCTTTAAACCACTGTCAGATCTGCAGTGGGGTTTGGAGAGAACAAACCATTAGCGGGGGGCCATATGGCTCTTTTCTTTCAAAGGATGGCAGAGGGCCATTCTGTGGACTGGCTGAGTATTTACATGCATTTTAAGGAGGTATGAGACAAAATAAGCTCTGTATTATTTTGGGGGGTTTGGCCGTTTGTAATAATTTAAGTTGGTGGGAATTTGGGTAAAGTGGGGGAAGAATATGAGTAATATTGCAACTCTGCTTTGGATGTCATTCCTGTGAGATTAAAGAGCATGATGTGTTCACATCTGAGTAACAGTGGCATTCATCCCATTTCTGGAAATAGCTAAAATTTCTATGAATAGCTATAAAACAGGAAGCATTTTTAATAAATGCAAATCAAATCTTTGAGCTTTCTCTGGGGGATCGGGGTGTTAATTTAATTTTGAACACGACAGATGGGGACGCTGATGGTATGGGATATCCTGATGTTTAACTGGCATCACTGTGTGGTCAGCAGGTCCCATATAATCAGAGCTGTGGCTTCACACTTCTCTTGTGCCATTCACTTTACCCATTACAGCTGGAGAATGTGGTCAACACCTGTTTCAACAAAATTTATTACACATGCAGTGACTGTACATAGAATAAAATTATGAGGGGATATTTATCAGCTGGAGCAGCACAATAAACAATACTAAATTTAATGAAGCCATGCACATTATTATAATCTTTGAAAATCATTTGGGTTATAGGCCATCAAAGTACACTTTCACTAAAGCATTTTTCGTGCCCTCAAAACAGGACCCTAGCCAGATGAAATTTATAAGGCTGAAAAACTGTATTGTAATCCATTTTGAGCATCAATATTACAGGCTATATCACAGTTTCAATATTTTCAGCTACACCAGGTGATGTAGACGAACACAAACAAGCACTAGTCCCCCTGGATGTTGGATCTGTTTTAATAATTTACTGGAGATAATGTCAAAAAGTGTGTTTCTGGTAAACTTTAAAGGCTCACAAGTCCATGTATGATGAGTGGTTAGCCAATACAAGGTAAAGAAAGGGCTCTAGTTTTCTTTTTAAATCCACATTTCGATACAAAGCTCATCTTTCAGTCATGATTCCTTCTATCCCCAAATAATTTTCAAATATAATGATCTAAAACCCTACAGTTCCCATAAGGTCTGTACTTTAGACAGATATTTATCTAAATAATATATATTCAGGATACACAATAAATATGAAGCCCAGTCTAAAAGGGTCCAAGAGCTGTTCTGACACACTTCCTTTGTAATCAGTAGAGTAATACATTGCATGCAGAAGCTTTATACTTCTACACTAATACTATACTATACTAATGATACTATACAACTAAGTAAAAGCTACTTATGCAGGTCATTGGGATGGTTTTCAAATTTGTCATTTAACATGTACAGCAAAATTATTAATATTTCTATATTAAACCTTTTAATAAACAAAATGTGAAAAGTGTGACACGCATGCTCATGAAACTGCACTGCAATGAAAACACTGTGAAAGACTCCTGTCAACAAGTTATTCCCCCACCCACCTCTATAATGCCAAGGTCACAAGGTAACAACTTGAAGTTGTTCACCCCTACACCAGCTGACAGCTATAATTTTCCACTTTCTAGTCTGTCCCCTTATTTCAACCCATTCCTGAGCATGTGATTGCCAGCGTGTCAAAAGGAAGCGTGAATGCAAAATTGCAGCAAAGGACTTTCTAGTTAAACCACAATTCAGTAAATGAGAAATGGAAAGAGGGAAACAAGGAGGGAGTAAATACTGCTCTGCATGATTCCTTTTTTCCCCCACCACTGAGACGGTAGCAGTCGTCACAGAGGTAGTGATTGCTACCGACACTTAAGTGAAAGGATTCATTAAGGTTTTATATAAGGTTCTGCATAGACTTTGGTATGCCTATACTTAAACAACACTGGGAAACCTCTTTATAAATGTTAACCGGATAACACTAGTAGGCATTTCCTTTAAACTGATGAGTTAACAATAGTTTCCCCCAGGCAGATGCAAATGGGAGGTGGGAAAGTTATGTAGGGGTTATGACTAGTGATATTACTAAGCCAGAAAATCAGTTAACTGATTAAATCTTGGCTAGCTGCAATGCCATCTTGAGATGAAGGCAATATTTAAGCTAGATATGAAAATAAAAGAACCACAGAATACCTACACCTTAATACTACAGTGCTGTGTAAAAGTATTGGGTCATCCCTCATTTATTTATATTTTGCCTCCAAGGAGCTAGACTGTCAATTTCTAAAAAAACAAAAACAAAAACAAAAACAAAAAACAAACTGTCATGAGCAATAGTTTTCTGGAGATCTTTCAGAGTTTTCCTTTGGAGCTGCCTGCCTCCAGTCTTCATACCAGACCATTTTCAGAGGAATACGTCTTATTGTTTGTTTGTTGTGTCACTGACCTATGAATCACTGAAGCATCAAAAAGGTACATAACTAAAAAAAAAAAAATCAATCAGTGTCATGCCCACACATAACAGAAAACTTAGCAAAGAACCAGTTTTCCACTGTATCTTTAGGCACTTGTTAATAGCAGCCTGTTGCAAAAACATGTCATTTGGTCCCATTTCTTCAAGCAGTAGTAAAGTAGTATTTTTGCACCAACAAGGTGATTCACAAAGACTACTATCACCACCCCAAAGCTCGAACCTCAACATTACTGAAGCACTGTGGGATTATCTTGACAAAAATTAAATAAAAAGCAATTAACATCCAAAGAAGAACTTTGAATGTCCTTCAACAAGCCTGGAGAACTATTCCTGAAGCTATTTAAAAAGAAAAAGAAAAAAAAATCATATCAAATGCTGATTTTCAAGCTCAAACCATCTCTGGTTTTGCCTTAAATAATGCCTTTCCACAAATCACTGCAACTTTTCCTTCGTTTTCCTACCAAAATACAAGAAATGAGTGTCGACTCGAGACTTTTGCACGGCTCTGTGTATGAGAATATGTATCACTTTTGATTGTAGTTCTAATTCATTATTGTTGCACACTCTCTCATGTCTTCATGTGCCACATGCAAAACAGTTTGCAACAACAGCTGACACTTCCTGGATAATTCTGTCTGGATTTATGTCACCCGACACAAAACAAGTGGGATCCCTTCAGAGTGAGAAGACAACAGCCCAGTGACAGAAAGGTTAGTCACCCAACCAGGCCTGTGGACACTGCACTGCAACAAGTCTGCCTACATTCTCAGTGCGTTCACACAACGGATGCAGCTACGCTACTGTGTGTCACTGACATGCTGTGACACACAGACATGCTGCTATCACCAAAGACCACAACCGGTCCGAAAAACTAGGAATGTTGCCTGATAGCGCGTCTTAAATGAGGCTTTGAATAGGGAACGTTGAAAGGGTTAACGTTATGAGCCGCCTCACATTAACTTCCTATAACAGCTCCGTCAATGTAGTGCCTGGTAACCTTAAAAATAAAACACATAGCAACAGCAACTAAAGTAAAAACACTGCAACAAATTTATGACTTTTCTGTAGAAACTTCTTCCTTAAAAATAAAAGAATAAGCTCGTAAAAATCTAAGAGCTCAAGAAAACTGTCTTTAACGTACCTTTGCCGTCTGTTTTTCTCATTGTCGTGGTGTAATCCTCAAAAGCATTCCCCGCGATTCAACCAACTGCTGACAAAAAATCAAAATATAATGATAATCACGTCGGAACTCTACTCTTCTTCCCCCTCTGCTTTCTCCTTTGGTGAAAATAAAGCTGATTTGCATCAAGCAGGCTACAAACGGTGAAGTCCCAAACAGACAAAGCTCAATCAGTTTGAAGGTTTCAATCCGAGGAGAAAAGAACCTGAAATGAACCGAGAGAGAGAGGGGGGTAAGCGTAGACTACTTAAACGCGCTCATTAAATAGCAAACTATCGTTTGTGGGGATAAAAATTCCTCCTTCCTAACAGACGGTGTGATTTCAGAGCGGCTAACCAGCTAGCCTGTCGCTACTTCCTTTCTCTGTGCCTAAATAACAGCGGCGGCAGCCTGAGCAGAAAAAAGTTGAGGAAAAAGGCACACACACCAGATTCTATACAATGAAGACACCCTGTTGCTCAGAGACGTTTGTAGGGGAGCAGCGCCCCCCGCTGGATTCAGGTGGTGGTACTACAGGGCGGAACATAAAGGCTCTGTGTTTCACCCGTTTTTTGTTTTTGTTTGTTTTTTTCCACCTCAGTGGGAGGTGGCAGAATTGACTAGTTCATGCGAGCTACATAAACTAGCAGGGCTATTAACATCTGTACTTTGTTTTAAGGCTTATTATTTGTATTCTGCCATCACTGGTTTTAGTGGAACATTCCGTTGTCCTAGCAACCGCCTCTGGCACAGTTCCATAACAGTTAAACTGATTTTTTTTAACCTAGTAGATATACTCGGGATTCTTTCTTATAATCTGTGTAGCCTCCCAGTATATGCTGCTGTATGACCATTCCTTTACTATTATTCCATATTATTCCAAAACCTTTACACCTACCTAGCCTCACACATAACGGAACCTTTCAAGAGTCAAGAGGACAATTCAGGCTTCAAAAATTGTATTAAATAAATAAATAATAGCAATACAATTGAACTGGGCCTTTATTTTATAATTTTCTGTGATATAACCATCAAACATATATATATATATATATATATATATATGGCGAGAGAGAGAGATAGAATAATATCGATGTAAAAATATACAAATAAATAACTATAGCATAAAGAATACAATTTCCTTATTCTATATTATATTTTACTTTAACTGTCAAATGCTGACTTGTCCAACTTTTCAATAGTCACACATTTTTTTTGCTTTATTTGGTTTTATTTTGTCTCTTTTAGTAATTTCAGTAATCATTTTCATATATTTGCCCAAATACACTATTCATATAATAATTCACACTTATGCAAAGGCACTATATTAAATCCTTGTGAGTTAAGAAAAACATTTATGACTATTTTATTAAAAGTGATAACAGGGCTGTACAGGATAACATGGCTGAGTGGATATATTAGTTTTGTTTGTAGATTATCACATTAATATGATAAATAAATATTCAGGGCCACAGGTTTAATAATATTTTATATGTTTTTAACATATATTTGTAATGTATGGGATCAGGGTTGCACATCAGTGCTGGTATTAGGGTTGTCTTATAAAAACATGCTAGCAGTGGATTGTAATGCACTGTGAAAGTCAAGGACAAATCTAGTTATACAAATAAAAGGAAGGAAACTTTGACATTTATTTGTCTTCCTTTGGTAACATGGGTAACAGGGTCACAGTGGTTACAGTGACGCTCAGTCTCATCAAAAAATTATGGCAAAATACAAAATGTGTACACGGTGTGAGCAAACAACTTGGACATGCCACTTCTTCTTTGTCATGCCATCTCACTGTTTTTGTCTCTTCCTTAAAAGGGCTAAATGTATTTTAGCAACAGGATTGCACATATGTTGTGGGACACAATTTATAGTGCATAATTACCATTCTTTCTTGAGCCAAAAAGTGATTGCTGATGCTTCTCTGTATTTTTCATGTGTAATATGTCACCGTCTGAGAGGCAAACCGTGTGCAGGTGAGAGGTGTGGAGGATCCAAGCGCAGGCACATGGGGATGAGGTGGGTATTAGCAAAAGACAAGCCTTTATTATTGGCTGAACAAAACACTACAAAGTAAGAGGCAAACGGGGTACTGAGAAATACGACGGAAAACCTAAACTGGAAACAGCTAAACAAAGAAACACGAGGAACCTGAGACATGAAACTTGTGTCAAGCTAGCCTACACTTTGCTTTGCGTTCTCTGTGTATTTCAAGTATTACGGGAAATGTGGAAACCTGATTTCAAAATAAAAGCCAACATCGAGTGAATTAAGTACATAATAACAACTATCATTCAGTCTTGTTTCCACACTCTAAAGTTGGATCCAAATGACACACCCTCATACTCTAGTAGCACCATGTCAATATCAAGGCCATCTTCTTTTGGATTTCAAAGTAAAAGCCCTCTGAATTTCCATTTTTCAACTACTCTTTCAATGACTTCAGAATGCTCTTAAAAGGAAAAGTCATGTTTCCACAGACTAGTTGCACTTTATATTGACAGTATCCAACCTCACAGGGATACCATGTCAATTTCAAGTCAGTCTGATATTGCCTTTCAAAGTAATGGCCATTTGAAATTGCCCATATATCAGTGTGTTTTTCAATGACTTCAGAATGCTCTCAAGAGGAAAATTCCTGTTTCCACATGATAATTAAAGTCTATATTGACAATATACAACCTCACACTGATACCATGTCAATTTCAAGTCAGTCTGATTTTGCCTTCCAAAATAAAAGCCCTTTGAAATTCCCCACATATGACCCAATCTTTCAAATACTTTGAAATGATGTTAAAAGATAAATCTCTGTTTTCACAGGATAATTTCACTCTAGATCAACAGTATACACCCTCACAGTGGTATCATGTCAATATCTTGATTTGGCGCTGTATAAATAAAATTGAATTGAATAATTGTTTATGAGGTACTTTTTATAATTAAATGAGGATGCTGTTAAAAGGAAAATTACTGTTTCCACTAACTAATTGGAGTTCATGCAAACCATACACGACCTCTACAGTGTATCATCTCAATCTCAAATCAATCTGATTTTGCATTTCAGAGTAAAAGCAGTGAGGGTGTGTGCTATCAATATAGACTGTAATTATCTTGGATCGTATGCGAGACATACGAACAGATCAGACACTCAAATAAAAATATATAAATATAAATAAAAATACATAAAAATATAAATAAGAAGAGCTGTGGAGATTGAAATATACAGATATTCATGAGTGCAGGTGATGATCAGTGCAGAGAAAAATACAGGGTCACGTGTTTGAGTCAGACCAAGTGGTGGGAACAGTCTTGTGGTTATTGTTCATGAGTCCAACAGCCGAGGGGAAGAAACTGTTCTTATGGCGAGAGGTTCTGGTCCGAATGGACCGGCGCCTCCTGCCTGAGGGGAGCAGGTCAAACAGGCTGTGTCCAGGGTGAGAAGGGTCAGCTGTGATCCGAGCTGCACGCCTCAGTGTCCTGGAGGTGTACAGGTCCTGCAGAGATGGAAGTCTGCAGCTAATCACCTTCTCAGCAGAGCGCACAACACGCTGCAGTCTCTGTTTGTCCCTGGTGGTGGCTCCAGCGTACCACACGGTGATGGAGGAGGTGAGGATGGACTCGATGATTGCAGTGTAGAATTGCATCATCGTCCGTGTTGGCAGGTTGAATTTCTTCAGCTGCCTCAGGAAGTACATCCTCTGCTGGGCCTTCTTTATGACGGAGGTGATGGTGGGCTCCCACTTGAGGTCCTGGGTGATGGTGGTACCCAGGAAGCGGAATGAGTCCACAGTGGTGATGAGGGTGTCAGACAGGATGATGGGGGGAAGTAGGGCTGGGTGCTTCC
>VVHJ01024455.1:1710-14800 GCA_015107715.1 Tylochromis polylepis
CATTCTCAGGTTTCTGCTGCCTGAGGTATTTGCTAAGCACTTGGTCACTTGTGGGCATCGTCCTGATTTTCAGGAGTGGCTGTAGCTCAGAAGGTAGAGTATCTAGTAATTGGAAGCTTTGTGGTTTGATCCCTGGCTGCTCCAGAGTGCATGCCAAATATTCTTGGGCAAGATGCTAACACCTTGTTGCTCTCCAATGCATCCATCCGAGTGTGAATGTTTGATAGGAAACACTTAGGCATAGAAAAAGTGCTTGTATGAATGGGTGTGCATGGGTGAATGAGGCATGTTGTATAAAGCACTCCGAGTGCTCTGATTGAGTAGAAAAGCACTTGTACAGTTCTAGGCATTCCAGGATCCATGTGTGAGGCACTGAGTCAGAGGCTTTCTTGAAGTCAGTCCAGGTAGTGCACAGGTTGGTCGGTCTGGTCTTACAGTTACTGCTCTATCTACCAGTAGCTGATGTTTTCCCCTCGCTGTTTTTTTTTTTTGCCAATTCCTTTCTGTGCCCCGCTCATACATTGAGCCATGTGTCTGTTCATTTCATTTGCTATGATGCCTGACAGAAGCTTCCATGTACTGCAGCAAGTTATTGGCTAGTAGTTGGATAGGACCAGTCCCTTCTGGGCATCCTTTGGGATCAGGACTGTCCAGCCTTCAGTTAGCCATTCTCGTTGTGTCTCATCCATTAGCAGGTGGTTCATTTGTGCTGCCAGACATTCATGGAGTGTAGTTAGCTTCTTTAGTCAGTATCTGTGAATCAAGGCCTGTCAAGGCCTGGTGCTGTCCAAATCTTCATGCTTAAGACCCTTTCTTGGATGTCTACTACTGTGATGGTTACTGGATCTTGTCCAGGGAGGTTGCTGTGGTCTGCTCTTAGAGCCACTAGCTACTGAGCATTGTTGCTATAGGTTGCATCCATCTCCCACATGCTCTTCCAGTATTGCTAGGTCTCCAGCATTGGTGGGACTGCTGTTTTCATATTGTTTCCCTGCCACTGCCACCTTAAATGGTTTATTCTCCTGGCTTCTGTCTCTCTGGTATACCTCTTCAAGCGGCTACCCAAGGCTGTGAGTCTTTGCTTGGCAGTTTCTAAGACCTTGGGTATGGACAGGTTGCTGTACTTCTTCGGCATCCCTTTTTTCATCACACCTTTCTGCAGCTTTGATAGATAAACATCCAGACTAACACACGCTGGTCAAAACCGGTGATTCCAAGTAATTAATAGATTTGCAGATTTTGACAATTTAAAAACAAAATATGTGCAATAGTGTAATTAAACAACTTCAACTCAGAATTAAGAAAGTAAGTCATTATTTTTTAAAAAAAAAGATAAATAAACTAATAAAAAGAAGAAGAAAGTTAAAAGAATCTTGTACAGGGAGAAGCTGATCCAGGCATAAAGCTGATTTATCAGAATAGAGTGGCATAAAAAAAATGAAGCCTGCCTTCAACCACATCAGGGCCACACCCCCTACTCTCTCGTTCACTCACTGGTGCCAGTGATGCTTGAGAGAAATGCAGGCTGGAGCGGAGATTGAGAAAAAGACATAATGACAGAAATTTAAAGCTAAATATACAGATTCAATCATAAGACTTCAGAAGAACATCTGAAGATATGACGGAAACATGCCATAAAATCATCATGGGGCTACATAACTTCCTGAAGGAGTATATTCATGGTTTTTGGGACTATGAGACCCCCAAGGTGATGGTGGTTAAGAACAGAACGCTTGGCATGATTTACAGGAGTGTTCAGTTTCTTGTGATCACTTATTTCATATGGTAAGCTTCACATTTGTACATTTGCATGTCTAATGACTGCGTGTGTGGACAATATATGAAATTCAAAGGTTTATTTTGTCTTTTCTACATTTTTTCTGTTAGATCTGTTGGTCTAAATGCGTTTTCTTTTAAATTTACTTACAGTAAAATTAAAAGCATTTTTTTAATGAATAATATTCATGCAGATAAAATTTAAAGCCACAGTGTATTTATTTTAACTCATGAAGTGCAGTTTTGTGGGGAGGAAATGCATCCCATTTGCAATTAACAGCATAAAATTCAACAATGCAACAGAATGTGACTGATACCCTCTCTATATTATCAGAGCTTTAAATGCTATCCAAGGAGAACAGATGTAAAGATCACATTGTTCATCTAAGTGTTTCAGATTTGAAATAACTCTTAAACTAAATGCCCTGAATTAAAGTACATCATCACCTTTTCTTGGCTTCAGCAAAGAGGGCTGAGCAGATCCAGGGTAACACGACACCGCCAATAAAAATTGACATCATGGTCGAAAATGTGATATTACCTCTGTCTCTTCTATCATCCTGAAGGTATGTCTTTATAAGTCAGAAAGCATACCAAGAGAGTGAAACCCGTCCAGAGAGCTCTGTTTCCACGCTCATGAAAGGCTCAGCAATTCATGGAGATGAGATCCTGGATACTGTGGAGTATGCCCGACCCTCAGAGGTGATTTCTTTATTAAACTTCTGCAGCATGACAACGACAAAGCCTCACCTCCTTTTCTCTGTCAGGATCATTTTGTCTTCATGCTTGAGTTAACCACATTAAGTCTTTTTTTCTTTTTTTTTAGGGTGGCGATGTGATTAGCACAATACTGAGACGAGAATTCACCTTCAATCAGAGACAAGGCACCTGTGCTGAGGTGAGAGGTCATCTAAAATCTACTGAGTAACAAAGACACCTCTTTCCTCCCATCACTGACATCTGTCTCCTTTCACTTTAGCATTTTAATGTTGCTGATGCCAACTGCACCACCGATTCTGACTGCGTCGAAGGGGAAGTCAACTTCAATGGCCACGGTAATGTTTTCACTTCTTGTCTAATCTTTCTTCATGCCTTTTTTGGTTTGTATTTGCCACCCTTTGTTTCGAACACTTTCCTACAGGCAGAAAGACGGGCAGATGTGTTCAGTACTACGACCACACCTTTAAAACCTGTGAGATACAAAGCTGGTGTCCGATTGAGGAATATGCTGTAGTACGGTAAGATGGGTGTTACAGAATCATCACCATCATGTCAGGTATATATCCATCGTTCTAAAAATCCATACAAGTTCTGAACAGACTCGAACTGAGCCTAAAGATCGTAAAACATGGGAAACTAAAATGAAATAACATTAAAATTGGTGCAGCGATTTATTAAAACATGTGCAAACATACATGGAAATGCAGGACGTGAGGCAAAAACAAAATGGTACAGTTCTAACAAGCTTGAAAGTGAATATTTAGTGTGAACACACTCAGGCAAGCTTTCTTGTAAAATAGTCTTCAGGGATAGTGAGGGTGGTGAAGAATATGTAGGATGATAGCGAGGCAGTGGTGAGATGTGTGGTAGGAGTGACAGATGGGTTCAAAGTGGGGGTGGGATTACATCAGGGATTGGCTCTGAGACCCTTCTTCTTTGCAGTGGTGGACAGACCGACAGATAAGGTCAAGCACAAATCTCTGTGGACTATGATGTTAACAGACAACATTGTGATCTGTGCTGAGAGTAGGGAGCAGGTGGAAAAGAGCCTGGAGAGGTGGAGGTATGCTCTGGAGAGAAGAGGAATGGAAGTCAGTGGAAGCAAAACAGAATGCATGTGTGAATGAGGGAGACAGGTGTAACAGTGAAGCTGCAATGAGGAGAAGTAGTGAAGCTAGATGAGTTTAAAAACCTGGGTTCAAACATCTAAATCCACAGTCCACAAGAGAGGCCAAGTGCAGGCAGGGTGGAGGGTGTCAGAGGTGATTTGTGACAATGATAGCAGTGAGAGTGAAAGGGAAAATTTACAAGCGATTTGCTAGGATGTATGGTTTTTAAAATGGTAAGACTGACAAAAAGACAGGAGGCAGAGCTGAAGATTTTCACTGAAATTGACCAGGATGTGCAAGATTAGAAATGAGTATGTACGCTGAGCAGTTTTGAGATAAAGTTGAGATGGGGCCAGATAATCTGCCGTGGTGATCTCTAAAGGGAGCGACTAAAAGAAAAATAAAAAGTTTTTTTTCTGTTTTGTTATGCTTTTACTGTAGTGGCAGTCTTTTGCCTTAATTCTTTATATTTTGCTACAAAAATGGGAAATACTGTAGTTTCCACCCCCAAAAAGATATCTCTTGTACAATAACTAGTAAAATTAGTAAAACATTAAATATTAAATCATCATTAAATACAGCTTGGAAAAAAAACTAGTCATCAAGACACATACACATGAGTAAAACATAATGAAGTTCACATATTTTTGTGGTTTGGAAAGAACCAAGAACCTTTTCTGTGTGAGAAAACAGATCTACTGTGCTTCCATGGAGACAAGATGGATATCATCAGTTTCTTAGTCACTACTTTGACCAAATGATGACCAAAACAGTCAAACAAATTGTGTAACCTGAACCAGCTGCTAAAACCACTTCAAGGTCACTTTAAGGAAATGTTAAATATTTGCTGTCTTCAACAGAGAACCACCATTAGAGGAGGCCATCAATTTCACAGTGTTCATCAAGAACTCTATCCACTTCCCCAAGTTTAAAGTGCTGAGGTAGGGTCACATAAACGTTAATACTTCTGGACATTTAAGCTGCAGATACTGATGTTCTTGTCTTTGGCAGGGGAAATATTAAGGATGCCCGAAACAAGCGAGACATTAAAAGATACCTGAATAAGTGTCACTATGATGAGGAGAATGACCCCTACTGTCCCATCTTCCGCTTGGGATACATCGCAGCACAAGCGAGGGAGAATTTTAGTGAGCTCTGCAATACTGTGAGTATGATGCCTGCACTGCATAGTGTTCACAATATTTCATTTGCGGAGAGTGTCTCTGATTTAAAAATGTGTGGATCAACATCAACCCCCAGCAGGCAATCTAAAATTTGAATAAATCTTAGAATTACAATAGAAATTAGAATAAATTTACGTCTCTATAAATAAACTTTATAGAGACATAAAATAGACATATAAAACTTAGACAGAAAGGCCATTTACTTCCTTTAATCACTCTGTATGCGTGATTTTTCTTGTGATTTGTCCTGAATCAGCTATAGTAAAAATTCAGTAAACATGAGACCATTGTTTTGCAGATTCTTATGTGGTAATATCATTATGGTTTGGGCAGTCTTTATCCAAATTTCTCTTCAGTCAATTCTAATCTGATTAGGATTTACCCAGAAAGTACTCAGACACTTATTTCCTTTGTGTGTTCGAATGCTTTCCCAATACTAATAATTTTACCACTGATAAAGTTTGAATACTTTATATTATTCTCCTGAGCTATTGCTGAAAATGCTGTCTCTATAATGTCTTAAGAATGGCACCCATGAGTGTTAAGAATTACTACTGTCATGCTGTCTGAGTTCAGGGAGGAGTGATCGGTGTTTTCATCAACTGGAAGTGTAACTTGGATCTGGATCCCTCACACTGTAAACCCACATACTCATTCCGTCGCCTCGACCTCCGAAAGGATCTGCCCGATGCTGGTTATTATTACAGGTTAGCACCGGCGTCCAACAATTACTTTTATACTTTATTTTTAAAGCAATCTTTAAAACACTCTTGTGCTACATTCACCTGCTTTTTTCCTGTTGTAATAATTAATGTGTAATTCTACAGGTTTGCCAAATATTACAGTAAGGATGGGGAAGAAACTCGGACACTAATCAAGGCCTATGGCATCCGTCTAGATATCATAGTTCATGGACATGTGAGTAGATTCTAATGATTGTTACACTTTAGACCTGCTTATTGTTGTATCTACCATTATATATATATATATATATATATATATATATATATTTTTTTATATTATATGTTTGTTTTTATTTATTAGGAATTAACACTTTAGTATTACAAACATTTTCCATTTTCCAGGATTTTTTTCCCCAATTTTTCAATTCAATTCAGTTCAACGCAATTTGTGCCAAATCACAACAACAGTCACCTCAAGGTACTTTATATTGTAAGCTAAAGATGCTACAATAATTCAGGGAACACCCCAACAATCAAAGGACCCCCTATAAGCAAGTGCGTGTGTTTACCGACAGTGGGAAGGAAAAACTCCCTTTTAAAAGGAAGAAACCTCTGGCAGAACCAGGCTCAAGGAGGGACAGCCATCTGTGATCGGTTGGGGGTGAGGGGAGGGAAACAAGACAAAAGACACACTATGGAAGAGAGCCAGAGATTAATAATAACTAATGATTAAATGCATAGTGTTATATAAACACATAAGATGAACCCATGTAACTTTTGGTATACAAAAAACAGGATGCACAAAAGAGGGTGGCCAAGTATAAAAGAAGATAATTATATTTAAAAAAAAATGAATTCAATGTTATTAAGTGAGAAAAAAAAAGTCTCCCGCATGTTTGAGTTAGTACAGCGCTACCATTCACCCATTTTTGAGAGAAGAAAAAAAAAGACAGGATCTACTGACAATCGGGCCAAGAGAGCACCATCAAGGAGAATACATTAATATACGATTAAAATATATATAGATATATAAATATATCTATATATATGTGAGAAGGGTGTGTCTTTTTAAAGTCTCAGATAATATGTCAGTTTTTCCATTTTAAATATTTTCTGTACAACTCCATGCCAACTGTGTGTCATTTTCGTTTAGGCTGGTAAATTTAGTCCTATTCCAACTATCATCAGCACAGTGACTGCAATGACTTCTGTTGGGATTGTGAGTATTGACTAATTTCTTTTTATCCTGACACATTAAAGCGGCAGCGGACATTCACTGAATCATTGTAACTGTTATTCTGCTTCATTTCCCCCCTTTGTAGTGTACCATCATCTGCGACTGGATCATGCTGACATTTATTGACAAGAATGAAGTCTACAGTGAGAGAAAGTTTGATGAAGTGAGAAATAGAAAGCATTATTCATTCAACGCAACTCAGTTTCATTTGTGTTTGTGAATGTTTGTGAATCTGCTTCTATATCCAGTAGAAGACTTTCATAAATAGAATTAACTCCATCCAAAGTTAAAATCTAGTTTGTCTATAGCACTTCTGGAGAATGCTGTCAATTGTTAGCTCATCAGACTGAAGGACCGATGAGCTGATGTCATGTGGTGGCGTCTGTTGTCTATCTATTCACAATTCACAAGAATTGCTGCTTCTACAGTATTGTTCAAGATTTAATCAAGCTTAGACATAATGGTCAGCTAATGGGTCTTCACTTAAATTGTGGTCAAAGTTAAGGTGACATTTGTCATTTATGGACAATAACCAGGAGATTCTAGCACACTTGGTGTTGTCAAACACTGGAGCTCACTGGCTTCATTACTTTGCTCCAGTCACAAATCATACAACTGTATAGCTGTGTTTTATTGATTGTTTTCTTAATTTTAGGGAATATTTAATTTCAGGGAATATTTAGTGAGATATGCTTGTCTAATTTGTGTCTTTACATCTTCTGCCTTTCACAGGTGATCAAGGAGCCCACAAATCCTATACCCACAGAGCTCAGCTACATCAACAGCTTCGGCTCAAACCATTCTGACCTGTCAGACGGTGTACCGCTGTGACCAAAGTCCTCGCTGGCCAAGTGCATGGACTCCCCTCCACTGAGTGGGACACAACAGTAACTGTATCTCAGGTGTCAGTGACAGCTCACTTTGACACTGTGCTGATGTTAGTGGGGATAAAAACTGAGAAAAGAAAGAGATCCCTGTGTAAATCTTTGCATAAGTTCTCTTTAACTTCAACCTCGGAATATATAAACAGCATATAGAGAATGTGTTTATTTTGAAAACAGCAAACCATTTTAGTACACTGTCATGAGAAAAAGACTGTCAGCACTTTATAACAATGCCACACTTGCAAACATAAGTGCTTAATTCATAATTTGTATATCATTACTCCTCCTTAGTATGCCATTTATAAATACAGTTATGTTTATCTATCTGTTACACCATGTACAGCTATCACTGCTACTACATCACTGCTAGTAATAATCATAGTTATAATAATATATAAGTATTTATAAATGCCATACTAAGGAAGAGTAATGCTATATAAATGATGAATTTGGGCACTTGCAAATATCTTACTAATACTTTAATAATGCTTAATAGTATGGCATTATTCTAAACTGCTACCAAAAAATAAAAACCATACAGCATATGTCCATGTATTGTAGACATTCAATCCAACAATAAATAACCTTTAACTTGGTTCAAACACAAAGACTGGCGGGACTTCTTAAAAAGAAAAACTAAATCATGACATTGTGACAAAGATAAAACTGATATGTTTGAAGCATCCGAATGCTCTGATTCATTTCCTTCTTTCAGTCTGATGAGCTCAGCATACAGGAGGAAACTACCAGGAGAAACACAAGGAGGGCTATGAACAGTAATCGAATAATGCAGACATTTCCCATAAAATGATTCCTATAACAAGATTGTGGGGAAGTGTGAAACCATCTGGTTGCCAGTGAGCAATACAGATATCAGTGGTTTAAAAAAAAAACCCACACAAAACTTTAAGTCTCAAGTTGAATGATCAAGATTTGCCATGAAGGTTGGCAGAAAGTCACTTCATTTTGGAAATTGTGGACTTGCAACATATAAAAAGTGTGAAGATTCACAGCATATAGCTTAAATGTGTTTTTTGTAATTTCCCTAACAGGCAGAGCATATGAACTAAATTTAACATTTACTGGGAGGCTGATGCAAATAACTCATTTAAGAGCACAAAAGTGCTCTCATCATTTCTTTTTATCAACCTACATGTAGAGCACATCTATGGGAACCTCAAAGAAGTGAATCTGATTGTACAGCAGTTAAGTCTGAAATGTGATTACTTGTCTGGGAGACACCCACCAGGAGGTAACGTGAGTCATCTGTGAAACAATGAGGTTAAAGTGAAGAGGGTGTGTGGACGAAGGATATTCTAAAGCAGACATACATAACGCTCACTACCAGATACATATTTCCCATATGGGATAACAGCAAAAAAAAAAGCAATTTAGAACCAGCCAGAAATTCATCTTTTTCAGTTTGCAAGGTTCAAATTAGCTCAATAGAAGAGAAAGTCAGATTCGTCAAAGTCATCTTCACTGTCGCCAGAACAAAGAAACAATGAAAGATTACGCAACATGCAATGAAGCAGCATTAGTCAAGTTTCACAGCAGAAGAAATTAGAGTGGATGCAGGTCATGTAACTGAAGCTGTGCGCAATTTACAGCAGACACATTAGCAGCCGAGGGAGGGTGGAGGAGGAAACTGAGACAGTGTAACGTCAGAGCAGAGTAGATGTAATTTAGGAAAAATACAGAACTGCAGCAATCACAAGCAGACTGAGACACACGAAAAACATATTTATTTATTAGTGAAAATCTTCATACGCACACATAACTAATACAGTCCAAACATATTTACAGTGCACATGGTTCTCTTCCATCCTGCTTCATCTGGGAATCATCTTGGTTACACAATTGCACAGCAAGAAATGGAGATCAATGCTGCTGAAGTTCACCAACTCATAAAAATGAATTTCAGCACTCTGTTTCCTGATTTGTAGTTGCTACAGATGGAGTGAAGGAAGTGTCGGACCTCAGTGTCAGTTAAGTTCATTTTCAGTGAACACCCTGATTGATCTGAGGGCTCATAACGAGCAGCCAGCCTATGGCCTCCTCCAGGAAGCTCATGTTGTAGTGGGATGCTATGTTCTGAAACACCGTAATCTGCTCAGAGAAGCTCTGTAAACACACGAAAAACAGATGTGTTAATAATATGCATTCATCGCTGAACAGAACGATGCTGTGTGCTTCAAAGTACAAACCTTGGCTGAGAAGGTGAGGTCAAAGTCTCCAGCACATTTGCAGTAGAGGGGCATGTTGGTTTCCTTCACTCCCTTACATTTGCTACACACCTGAAATTGAACAAAACCTGTGAGGCACCTTCAGGAAAATGGGCTGTCAAAAAGCATGCAAGTTAGATTTCCCGACAGGAAAACTTTGCTTTATTAAGAAAACAAACAAACAACCAACCAGAAGTAGTGAGTGCATTTTTCTTATTATTTCTGTGCTTAAATTTTGCCAGGTGTTTTTGATATACTGAGCATTATTTTACCCACCAGATCCTGCAGCGTGTAGCTCATCAGTTTTTTCTGTAGAGCTTCTACCAGAGCCATCTCAATAGAGTCGGTGTCATACTGCGCCTGACAGTTGGAGCAGAACCACTGAGGCAAGACCGAACCATCCTGAGGAAAAGATAATAAGTTTATGTCATTTAGATTTATGAATTCCACAGTTTCAAGCCGTGATTATCAGGAGTTATTTTACTCTTACCTGTGCCACTGATGGGTCCTTGCAGAGATCAAGGTCCCGACAGAAATTGCAGTGGTGACAGATAACTTCTGGGAGGATGTAGGAGTTACACGGGTCACGGAACTGGGCTTCCTCTGAAAACTCTCCAACATCCACAAGACGTAGGAGGTCTCTCTTCAGCTTGTTCACCTGATTTACAATGTTGGTGTCTAGTGAAAGAACCTAAACAAGGGAAGGATGGGGAGAAATTTAAGTAACTGGTCCACTGCAGCAAAAAAAAATAAAAAAAAAAATAAAAAAAAAAGTAGCAGATTTTTTCTTTTACCTGGCAGACATATTTGATAAACTCCAGTGCTGGGTTGTTGAGTGGAAGGTGTGACCCAGGCAGGATGGGGAACATCTCTGAGGCGTGGGTAACACTCCTGGTACCAGTGACCTTTTTCTGGATTTTCTGAGTGATGGTGAAAATGTTTTGTGTCAGCTCGCTGGACACGTACTCCTGGGAGAAGGAGATCATTCCTGTGGAAGAGAATTTTTAAAGTTGCAAACGTTAAACACTCGGCTGAGTGTAATCTGCAGTTCCAGAGAAATACAACAGAAGTCTTTAGCACATACAGCAGCTTCCTGTTTAGCTTCTTACCAGGAAGTGCACTCAGATCCCCAATGGCCTGCTGGGAAGCCTGGCTGTTGCCACGTCTCTTTACTGGTGTTGCTCCAGGGCCGTTACGTCTCAGCTCCTCTTTCATGCTGTGGTAGACCGCTGCAATGTACGCTGGCATGGAAAAGGTGTTTTGAAAGTTAGTAACTTAGAAAGCAAAGGAAAAAAAAAAATGTTGGGAGATTTTCCTTCTTTTACCTGAGACGATCATGAGGAAGTACTTCTGACAGGAGGCGGTTTGAGGAAGATACTGCATGATATTCCAGTTACTCTCAATCAAATCCTCTACTTCATCCGTCTCTCCATCTCTGTCCTCCTCCTCAGCATTTTCTTCATCTTCATCCTCACTGCCATCCTCATCCCCCTCCTCTTGTCTGGTTCTCTTTTGTTGGGCTCCTTCCTACAAAAAAAACAAAACAAAAAACAAACAAAACAACAACATTAGAGATTAATTCAGTTCAGGGCCTAATCACAAAAACAGTCGCCTCAAGGTGTTTTAGTTTGTAAGATAAAGACCCTAAAATAATAGAGCGAAACCCTAAGCAATCAGACGGCCCTCTATGAGCAAGCACTTGGCGACAGTGGGAAGGAAAAGCTCGCTTTTAACAGGAAGAGACCTCCGGCATCTGGCAGTACCTCTCCATACATGATGCTGGAGGGCAGTTTGCCCTTCACACCACCATAGTTGGCAGGGTCCATCCACAGCAGGAACTCCCAGCACCGTGAGAAGGAGATGGACAAAGAGTGGAAAATTTCTTTGGAATGGATGCTAGAAGAGAAACCGTTAGAAATGTGAGATGTCGGGGTTACATGTAAAAGATTGAAAACAGGAAATAAGACTTTCAAAAGATGTAAACAATAAAAACAAAGTCAAACATTTAAAAGGTATTGCTGCTTGGTTTATTCACATACTTTTAGAAAACCAGGAAAAAAAACCCCACAACAATATTTCAAGAACCAAAATCTCAGGAGGTATGCATCTCTGAGTAGCAATATTGATTTTATATGAATATTTTGTCATGAAGTCAATATTTAAGTATTACATCCATTATGTTAATGGGCAGTTCTCCCATTTTGGGTTTAATTTACAGAAATCACTTCAGCTGATGGAAACCACAACACAATCCCTGCTGTCTCGCTCTTCTAATGGATTATTTTTGTTTTTCTGATTTTAGTGTTCTGGCTCTTACTTTGCATCATGACAAACACTTGTTTGCTTTTAGTTTTTGCTTTTGAAATATTTTACTCATATATATATTATTATATCACAGTTAACTGCTGTAACAAAAGAATTTCCCACATCTGGGATAAATTAATCAAACCTTATATCATCTTTAGATACAAACACTATTTAATGCCTCAGCTGTCTGTTAATATGTCAGAATAGTCAGCAACTGTTTTTTTATTTATTTATTGAACATATGCATGCATTTATATATTAAAGCTACTCAGCATGCTCAGATCTGATTCTGTCCAGTAGTTTACTAAAGGAGATGTGCAAAATCACTTTGGTTTGTGATCCAGTCAGAGGGGAATTAATTTTATTGATAAAATGACGATAAACATCCTACAAATGGAACCGATCAATTTTATTATCTGTTTTCTATCAGCTAAAACTCCCACAGTTTAAAACAAACTTAGCAGCAGACTATGATCAAATGTAACATAATTACATTTTCTGCATCATCAAGTAAATACATTCAATTTCCTGTGATGTGATGCACTGATGTTACTGTACAGCTGGAGTTTAATCTGTGACGTTATTAAGTTACAGCTCAACAGGCTACACGTTTGAAGCTGAGCAAGGAATCTATACACCACTGCAAATAAAGACATAATTCCTACCTGTTGCCATCAAATGTTATAAATCCATCCATGACACTTGGACTATTTTCACTTATAACATCTTGTCTATACAGTTAAAGTATTGTTTTAACTTTGCAATATTTCATTTAAATTTAACATGGCACTTTTAGGGCCTCAGTTTTACATATTTTTTTATACACGTTGTGTTTGTAACAAAATAAGTAGTCTGATTACGAAAAAAAAAAAAACATGTGAAAACTAAAACTCTAGTCATCCCAGATCAGACTGGAGAATTAAAAAAAAAAAAAAAAAAGAAAAAAAAAAACAAAACAGACCAGA
>VVHJ01024459.1:6514-21218 GCA_015107715.1 Tylochromis polylepis
TTCCTGATTAAATGCGTTTAGTGGGCATGCATGTATATGTATGCCCGTGTGTGTGTGTGTGTGTGTGAGTGTGAATTCTCTGTGGTGGTCTATCCCACAGTGAGCTGAGGTCCACTGCCTCAGGGCAGAGTCCGACTCATCCTCTCCTCTTCTCACACTTTCCTCCACCCACGGAGTCTGACTAGTCTGAGATAGGAACAAAGCCAACAGATCCAGCATTTAAAAAAAAAAAATATATATATATATATATATATGTACCCAGAACATTTTCCAGATATGTTTTTGGTTGATTATACTTTCCTACTTTGGCTCACAGATTATTGTTTATCATAATGTTTGCTCTACATTTTCCCCATAAATATGGATTTACTGGATTGTGCCTCCAAGCACAAATATTCGCTCTTTTTGGATCTATTAAACAGGAAGCTGTAGGGTTTCATTGCCACGTTTAATTCTCTCGCTGTTGCAACCTGTTTAGCTTCTCTCACAGACCTGTCCTTAGCATGGATAAACACATAGTTTTCATTAATGTCTTCTTCTTTCCTGCCTTTCCTTGACCGCATTTGATAAACTGCATGAATCTATTTTCTGCTCCCCCTTTTGTCTTTCTTTGCTTTTCTTTCTCCTCCTAAAGCCTGGAACCTCCTAACATTTTACCAAGAACTAAAAGGTGAGACAGCCAGCCATTTCTCTCTTTTGTCCTCATCCTGTGAGCTGTGTTTTCTGTGTAACCCCCCCGCCTGAAACCCCATAATATTTATGTTGGGTATGACTTTATCTTTGAATTTCTTTGCAACAATTATAATAAAAAGCTTTTTGGGATCTAAAAACATTTAATATTTATATAAAGACTTTTAATTTCCAACTAACCACCTGATCTGTTTTCATAAGAATAACTTTCTTGTCGTCTCTTATAGAAATAGAAGAGGCCCATTTCATGGGTAGGGTTTTTGTTCGGCAGCAAACGTTATTTTAGTTTGGTAGATATGAGTGTTTTCATCTCAAGGCAACAAACAATAAAAGAGGAGCTCGATGCTGGTTAATCTTTACAATCTGCACCTCGAACACTGTATGAGGCAGATTGTACACTGCTGTGAGATGTGATTAGAGATAGCAGTGGCAATCCAGTTTATATGAGTTGTTTAGAACTGCAGCATTTGAAACCATCAGATACTGTGTGAAGAGTCGATCGGTCAGCCGTGTTTACCTCAGAGTAAAGTAAAAAGGCTATTTTGAATTTAGAATAATAATTAAAACTTTGCTGATTATTATGTGTTTTCAGTCTGCTTTTTAAAACCACAAACAATATGTTAGCCTCCAGTAGGTAGAGTAATTACTTTTTCCTTAGTGAAAAATGTACAATTACATACTTTGAATGCTAACAAAGGAAACCTGCAGTACAGACGAGTCTGTTAATCTATTTTCTTCTTGTCAGTTTTGCTGATGAGTAATTACAGCCTCCTTGCATTATGATGATGCTGCACACATACAGTACACAGCCGACATAATTGTATTTTTAATAATTCATGAGCAGGCTTACGACTGTGTGGCCTCAACAAATGTTCCCTTTTTTTGTTGCAGAAGCTGGAGGAGTTTTTGTTCTGCATGGAGGATAGTCACCGAGAGGTGCGTAATGCTAACACTATCACTGTGTGGTTCAGTGTTATCAGTATAATGCTGGGGGATGCTTCTAGCTAACCTTAGCTTCAACAGGACCCCTGTCACCTGTTTCACTGTCTACATGAGAGGCACAGTGTCTTTTTTGCAACATGTTTTTTATGACTGTCAATTTTGAGTTTATTTAATAAAAAAAGTAATATTTTATTCGTAAGTACACATTGCTTAATTCTGCTGCTGGCAAACTAATGTAGCCTCATGAACTTAGAATTAATCTGTTAAAAATGCACAAGAGCAGGTTTTGTACAAGCTACCATGTTGTCCTGCCATCTTGAATACAGTTTATGTACGTTGTCACAGACTGGTGTTTGTAGGCATTTACGTGCAGTGGAGGCAGATTTTAATTTGCGTCTGGGCCTTCAAACTCAAGATATGAAGGCTCATACTTATTGTCAGCCAGCTAATGTTAGGGTTGAAATTGCACTTTTCCTCTGGTAAACAGTTTGATTACATTGTCACATTGTGTAACAGTTTATTTGCCATTCCAAGTCCAGCAATGTTAGATCCACTTCAAAGAAAATATCACTAACCTTGACTAACAGCAGCTAACAAAGGCTAACAGCAGCAAAAACAACAGCGCTTACTGACACAAAAGTACATCGTATCCTTAATAACTCATCTCAGTGTCGTTGGACAGAAGTAAGCTTTGCTGACTAATTGAATCCTTTCACAAAGCTTTACAGCCTCCTTCAGGCTTTTTCACCCAGCACTGGCAGCTGAGGTAAACTGTAGACAGAAAGCCTACTGAGATGGCTCAAAAATTATTGTTTGGAGTCACTTTGCTGTCTGAGTATACTCAGTACAGATCAACAGTGTCCATAGTTTTTAAGGTGACCTGGGGTAAAAACGTAAAATATAGGAAAATATTTAATTGGTAAATATCGTTTTTTTAAAACATTTTTTTATTTCCTAATTTACTGGCAAGTGTTGATATTATTTAAATATTTTACAATAGTGTGTACAAAACAGCCTAGATTGAATGTTAATCTCCTTGCTGACTAAACATGTTTGTCCTACAATGGCGACCATAGTTAGGATTATGCACTTTCATTGGGAGGGATAACAAAACAGAATTAAATTGATTGAAATCTGCATCCTAGTGACATCTAGTGGTGATATTTTACACACTGTAACTTTATGTTTGAATTTACACTAGGTCACACAGCCACACAGTACAAATACACTTGTTAAAGAGTGGCATACGCAGGATTTCAAACCAGAAGAATCCAGTAAATGGTACATGTCGTGTTTAAGAGTTTCACAGTGCTATAAACTGCAGTACCAGTGATAACGTTTCACACAAAGCTTCGATCGAGCATTGGCTCAGTTACCTTCTAAAATCTGTTTTAAAACACAACAACAATTTACCTGAAACTTGAACTATGGTACTGTAGAAATGAGAAGCCTTCCCTTTTTCTAACTTTGTATGACATTACATGTAATTATTGAAAAGCCAGATACCCTAGAATAGTTAATTACAATAAAGTACAGTGACATTACAGTGATACATCACTGAGTCAGTTGATGTGATAGCTGTTTAATGGCATCTTTCCAGTGATAGTGTTGTGATAGCATCGGAAGGAGCTTGATTCTCTGCCTCGCGCAGAGCGTCTGACCTCTGTCTCCTTTCCATAATGACTTTAAGTAAATGATTTCCACTTAGCTGCTGCCCTGCTGCCACAATGGAGATTGATTGGTGTGTGTGTGTGTGTGTGTGGTCATGTGTGTTGCTACTGTTTTCTTCTAACCTCCACTAATTGTTCTTTTATCCTTTCAAGGTCCTTGCATAGCCCTCTTCACACTAACCCATAGTACCGAACAACAATAGAGACATCATTAAACTAGAATGTTGAATGGTTTCTGATGAGATTTGTTTAACTGCTTTGCAACAGGTTCTTACATTATACCTCGTAATACAGTAGCAATTCTATACCAGTGGTTGTATTATAATGTTTAACACGGCATTGCTTTTCCACCTCTGAAATGAAATGTATCGCTTTATAGGCGCAAATGAAGAAGCACACATACTGTTGGATGTCAGTCAAGCTACAGGTTTAGAAGATCAATGCCAAACAAACATCACAAAGAAAAAGAAAAAAAAAAAGCTTGATTTTTTTTTTCCCCCAAACTTGAACAATTGTGGCGAATCCTGCACTGTAGGACAGAAGTGCTCAAAAACTGAAGCTGTATTCAAATTCCACTTCACATTTGAATAGTGACAAAATTAAGTATACTCAATCCTGTGCACTATAAAAGGGCTGATTTTTCTAGTTCTTTGTTGATGGCAGCTATTGTCCCACAATGAAAAGCAAAAACATTAAGGTCAGTTAGAAATGACAGTGACAGCTCTAGGAAAATGAGGGGAAAAAAGGAAAGAAAAGATTTTTCTTTGTTTTGGCAAAGCTTATTTGAGTGACATCCCCAAGTTACAGTCTGCTTGGTGTTAAACATTACACATATCGTAAACTTTGCTTTTAGGAAAACCAAAATAGAGCACCAGTTTCTGCTGCCACATGCAAGGTCACTTGAATCACCTCACTTCCCCATTCTGATGCTCGGTTTGAACTTCAACGTAAACTGCAAAATAAGGAACTGGGACAAAGCTAAAGAATTGCAGCTTTGTCTAATTTCTTTATGGTTTGCATTTTGGGACAGCTGTGTGCATTTATGGCATGTTCGGGAAGCATTTGAACATATATTGTATGCCGACCTTTTGGGGCTCAACCTACATACAACCTACAAGGGCACAACCTACATACTGCCTTGAGAATATGTAATAAAATAACTGCAGTACAGAATTCTCTTATTACTGCATCGATTTGTATATGATGTTCCTTTGCAGACATATTTGTTAGCAGGGATTAGTGTTGAAGCCTAAAAAGCAACCTTTCACATTACAATGTAGCTGCCACTGGAATATACCTAAAATTAATAATTGTTAAGAAAAGTAACTTAGAAAGTGCTTCAAGTATGAGCTAATAGCTTTCCTTTAGCAGCAGTGTTGTGGATGTGTGTAACTTGCAGGTTGCTGTTCACTGTTGAAGTTGTGCTCTCTGTAGCAGAGAGACACCTATTTACACCCAGGCACTTTTTTTTTTTTGCATTTCACTGTGATGCTGTCCTTGAACGTTTCACCTCCAGATTTGAAATAAGATTTCTGTTAACTTCCACTGCCGACAGCTGGCTGCCAAAAGGTAGGAGAGAAATAGAATCCGCGTGAATGCAGGGACCAAAATATCAAAACAATACACTAAAAGTTCTTATACAAAATTTGTTTTAAGTACTTAACGCATTAACAAGGCTAAAATCTTAAGTTACATTTGATCTGCTGTTTAAAATATGCTGCAAAATACAGAGACTTTTACCTCCTGCTGAACTTGTTTGGCAAGAACCTCCGTGTTACTGGCCTTTCATTTATATTCATTTAGTTTTTATTATTATTATTATTATTATTTTATTTTTTTATGAAAAAGTCAGGCACTCCAAGTTTAATTTCTTATTTAAAATAAATTAGCCACTGTATTTTTTAAGCAAATACTGCCTTGAGTGCTATGCCAGTGCAATAATATTGCTTTGTATTGTCCGCCTGGTGCAAAGTGGGTAGAACAGCACCCATGGGAGCATGCACAATTACCTGCTGCCTCTCACTCATTATTGCTTAAATAATCATACCACTGCATACATGTGTTTGAATATTGAATTCCTAAATAATTTCCTCAACACCACGCTCCCGCAGTCTGCTTTGTTTACTTTGGTTTAATAACATTAGCGCTAATGTACAACAGAAATCAACACGCCAATACACGCAAGCCTGAGATTCTATTATGCAAATTGACATGTCGGTGAAATCTGTCGCCTTGTTTGTCAAAGGCAGAGATAGCAAAGAAAGCTGTTTTGATCACCACCTGGAGCAACATAACAATTTGTGATTTTTTTTTTAAAGATTTTTCTTTGTTTTAGTGGTTTTTAAACAACCTGTCAGGTGTGTGTTTTAAAGAGTGTCATTCTGCACGGGGAGCTTTTGTTTTCTATCCTGTGGTTGTATTGACTTTACAAAAGCTGACTGAAGGCTGGAAAGTAAAGAATCAATTAGCTACACAAACACAGGGCCCTTATCTGCTAGAGAAGCCCCTAACCTGGATAAACAAACAGCTCACTGAATCTGTGAGTTGAGGAGAAAGGATCCAGGATGAAGTTGAGTGAAGCCAGAGGACAGACTTGTGCCAGTGATCGTTTGTTCATTCGAAGTTCCTCAAGCACTAAAACATCTGTTCTCTGAATACTGTTTCCTGTGGGCCACTCTGCATTAGAAAAATCTCGCTTAATTCCTTAATTGCATCATATTGCCGCCCCCAACGCTTGCTGCTGTGGTAAGTTTCTTTTGTGGTGTTACATCATCCAGAGTGGGAGAGCTATTCCAGAGCAGAGACCAGAGACACGACTTTTCAGTGATTGTTCTGACACCTCTGAGCTGCAGGGAGTTGATTTTTTTTTTTCTTTTTTTTACTTGCAGCTATGAGTCAGATTAGACTCTTTATGTTGTTTAAGGAGAACACTGAGTCTTTGTGCGTGTGTGTGTGTGTGTGTGTCTGTTTGCTTGAAGTGAGTGTGCGTGTACTCTTGGGTGTGTGTTTGTGTTCTCTATGCTTGATAAGAGAGAAGAAACTAGGACACGATGTCTGCAAAGGGGCCTGTTCTAATTATGGCCAGCTTTGCTCCCCGAATGCTCTGCCCTACTGCACTCTGAACTTCCACCAACCTGACATCCCTGCCATTCTTCAAAATGCACCCAGCCTTGTAGCATCTTCTGGTGTGATACGCGGATATCTCTTAATGTTGTAAACACTGCCCCCCTAGGTGTGTGTCTGCGAATAAACACTTCTTGTAGCACATTAACTGAGACCTGCAAGTGGTTAAATAGCAAAAAACCTTTAGCTGCTATGATAAAAAAATAAGTTAATAAACAGTCTTGTGAATGAAGAGCATACTGTAGTTGGTAAATATAAATATATAAACATGTCAGTGTGTGAGCCTGCAAACAGTTCATCTAACCCAGGGCAACACAAAGCACGATAATAAATTTGAGCTTTATTGTTTGCCGCAGTCTTAATGCTCCATTATACGCACGCAAACACGGTTTGTCATTTTTATCAGGCAAGGAGGGGCTAATAAAAAAAACTGCCCAGTTGCGTTATGGGAGCTGTAGCCAATGTTTTTGTAGCTTGATGCATGTTACGTTCTAGGAGACAGAAATCTTCTGTGAGTTTCCCAACTCTATGTAAGTGTACCACCAAACTGCTCTGTAAAGCTGAGCTGTTTATGGTGTTAATTAACAACATGCCAATTAATATAGCTACATTTAAGATGTTTTTGCTTTTCTTTGGTCGAATCACATCAGATTAGGACAAGCAGTCATGTACTTTTAGTTAAACTTGTGCTTTGTTCATTGTCAGTATCAGATCCTTATATTTGAACAACTTCCCTTGTTGACCCTTCCTGTCTTCTCTTACCCAGGATGGGTGCAGCGACACTGAGGCTACCGAACTGACGGAGCACTGTGAGCAGATCAGCAACAGGCTGATGTCCTTGGAAGATGAACTGCAGATGGCCATACTGAACCGGGATCAGGCCCTCACCCATATCCTTTAAATGAACTATAAATACACATCATGCTACAGTCACACTGGGGAAAACAGTGGCTGGAGCTCGTGGCACAAACATAATTATTGCTGTTGTGTGTGCTGAACTTCCAATGGCATTGAAACGGTTGCTTGAAAAAAGTCCAGGTCTCTTATGAATTATAGTTAGTTGCTGTCTGCAAAGCAACGTTGGTGCATCATGTTGGCGATAAAATGGCAATAAGATAGAGTCAGTGTGCTATAAGTTTGCGACTGAATAGGGTCAAGTTGGCAATTACAATCTGTTTCTGATAATATGGCAATTAATTGTGAAAAATCAGTGCAAATCACAAATCTGTTGCCAACATTAATTACTTACATTTAGAGTCCAGCCAGAGTCTCACAGATATGAAACAGAAATTCAGAAATTGCTCCACAAATAGTGACATAGTTGCTCCTGGACAGCGATATAATTGCAAAATTACACAGGTGCTGGGTAGCCCTGCTTTTATATAAGAATATTTGAGTCAAGTCCCATATTTGCAAATTAGTTGCACTCATTGGTTTAGAGTGGCTCAGATTGATTGTGACATGCTGACTGAATTCCTCTGTCAGATTGGCATAATTTGCAGACCTTTACCAATCAGTGGTTGGAGTCAGTCTGAGTTGAACCACGATTACATCTTCCACCGTGCGCAGCAGCTACTTCCAATCGGGTGCTCAATGTGAAAATCCAATACAATCATCGGGGAAACACCAACTTTTCCTAGTTGCAATGAGTTTGCTGTCCTATTTTTACTCTAGCGTGACTGACCCGATAATTCACAACTTAGGGTCTTTTATGTGTGTCTGTCCATTCATCTGAAACACCTAGTTTTCCTCAAGACCTTCCAACTCTCCAAAGTAGACATTCAAACTACCTTGCTTAACTGCTGACTGACTGATGTTTGCTTTTTGTGACGTTACCATTCAAAAAAAAAAAGGGAAAAAAAGGGGGAAAAAAGGAAGAAGAAATCAGCCTGTCTAATCTGACATTATTTGTCCATTCAGGTTCAAAAGTAAGCTGGTTGCACAGGATTTTTCTTGACAGGTTGGAAGTGCCAGCTGGAAAATGAAACGGTAAATGTCCACGCGAGGTTATTAGAGGGCCGCTGATGGGGGCTGCCAGTCACCATGGGCTGAGATTAAAGCCGGTCGACAGGGGCAGTGCCGCAGCAGATAGAGGAATGTCACTGTAATGACTCCCAGTCATATCTTAACGTCTATTCTCCAAGCTGACCCTCCCTCTCTTCACCCGTCCTCACCGCCCCTCCCTTTCTCCATTTGCCCACTTCCACTTGCTGGATGTGGTTTGCAGGAAATTACAATATCCATGATAATGACTCAAATCAAACTGTTGAAGCTGATTACAGGTCACAATACATCATTTTCTGCGCTAATTAGAAGGCTGATTGGAAATAGATTAGTGTGTTTTTCTCGCTCCACTTTTCCCCTCTGCATGGTGGGTGTATAAAGACGGATTCAAAAGGTAATATTTCAGCATTGGCGTGATGAAAATTTGCCACCTTTACCTGCTGTTCCTTAGTTTCTGTCACATCTCATTTTTCTGTGCTGGACATGGGCTGCAGGTTTACTTAATTTGGTGATCTCTAGAATCAGTGTGTTCTACAGTGCCCTTCTCCCCGGCTCTTTTTGTTGATCTGTGGTTAGTCTGCTTTTATATCTTTTTAGAGCGTCCCCCACTGTACTGTCAGGGGCCAGCACAGACCCTGTTTGCATGATTTCAATGCAGCCTGGCAGTTGGAGATAGACAGAGACCGGCGCACCTCTTTCCACCTCTCTGCTCTCATGTCCTTATGTGTCACTTATTTCGGATATTTGAAGTCACTGTACTTGTACAGAAGTGCAGTGGACACTTGAGGACACTGAAGATACAAGACAGTATTGTCGATTTGCAAGGAAAATTGAACAGAAACTGAACTAGCGATGCTGGGACTGTTGCCATAGTGACGGTACGATCAAACCGGCAGTCTCTAAGGGTCTTAATTGAGTCCCTGCTCTCGATAACAGGAGGTGTATGGACAACCGCGGAGACTGGGATTGAAAAAAATGAAGACGAGGGTGGGCAAAATCCTGTCAGTGTTTGTGGTTAGTTTTAAGGGTTTTTAAGATCATTCTGAGCAGTTTCTTCCCATTTGGACTAGGCCGCCCTAAAAGTCTTGTCGAACCCTCTGCAGTATTCATGAAAAGTTCTTTAATAGCTGTTTAATTATGAATGAGGACAATCTGTGTCCATTCAGACAGCAAAACGAGCCATCAGGCCCCATCTGCCATCAAAGCCATCCCTTTGATTTGCCACTTAAGCTGGACACTCACACGATTAATTTGAGTTTCTAAGCAGGTTAAACAATCCCCCTCCTGTTGACAGCCTCTATCCTGTTTCATTGATGGTTTATGAATAATTTAGCTGGGCAGTCTGTTTGCTTGGGTCCCCACATTGCCACCCAGCCTCACGGTTGAGACGAGCTCATGAATAGTGAATAATTGGATGAGGTTAAATTGAGTATGACTCGATGATCTGTCCCGATAATCCGTTTGTAGGCCAAAACTGGAGATTGATGACTTCATCACGTTATGGCTGTCTGCTGCTATTGCCATTAACCATCAGGGGCCACACATCAGGGTACATGTGACATATTTGTCTGTTGGCATGCGTTTTATTTACATGTTAATGTGCGTGTGTCTGCAGCAGAAGCGCATTCTTCCTTAACTCTCTTTGCACAGTCTTTAGAGAAGGAGGTTCAGGAAGTAAAATCCACTTTACAAACCATGCTCGCACAGCTCAAGGTGGAAGAAGAGGACGAGGAGGAAGTGAATGAGTTGGATGACCTCATGAAAAATGGGATTGAGGAAGAAGAAGAGGAGGAGGAGGAAGAGGACCAGTACTTCAGTGACAGCTGGGACATTTGAAATAGATGTTTGCAGTGTTTTATGAGCACTTACAGAATGGCTACCTGATAGGCTGACCTCGGCTTTTGCAGTAGAAGTGACCCCATATCCATTTACTGTAAAGCCTCACTCGAAGCACTCGACAAGCACCCTCCGTGGTACTGCTGAAAGTTTCCATCATCAGGTCTGTGTAACTTTTCACCTGCTGCAAAATGAAGAAATGTGATATAAATGCAACACATGAGACACTTTCTCCCTTAAAAAGAGTGCCTTTGACGACTAGTTCACATAGAGATGTTTCTTTTTAATTGAGACGTTTTCGAATACAGTTTTTTAAGAAGGTCAAATTTATTTTTCCCTTTTTAAACATTTAAACGTCACCACTTTTGTTACAGTCCCATTTTATAAACAAGATTTAAAGTCTGTGTAACCTGTGGCTGCAAATGAAGGTTAATGGATTTTGACCAGAAACCAAGCGGACAATCGGAAAACTTTTAAATTTGTTTTTTCTGCTAATAGTTTTGCACATAAAATAACATAAAATGTATGCTTATTATTATTATTATTATTATTATTATTTTGGTCTGCTTGCCACTTTTGTGTTTTGTGTTCTAAACGACTGGACTTTCTTGTAACTGTGTCCATGAAGTAACTCATTTGTGGTGCTACAAAAATGTGAGCTAACTTGAACACTTTGTTATCTTGTGGGTGGAAAATGCAATATTTAGATTATTCCCTTGTTTTCCTACAACATTGCGTACTTTAGGTTTTTGAAATTTCTGTGACATTAAGGACAAATTACGTCCACGTAGGAATTATTGAGAGATAAAACATCGGTGGGCACATAGAAGTATTAGAAACTGCTGTTTTTGTTGTCCACCCCCCCGTCTGCCACTGGTTGTGTTTTTCTCATTCATATTTGTGCTTTCACCTATTATTCAGTTTTTTGTTTTTTTTACATTTACTAAGCAGCTGTACCTTATTTTATATTTATTCCTTCCAGTTTCTCACTAATTACAGCATGTACCATTCAGTCTAATGTTGCCTCCTGCTGTTTTCTACTTGCATTGAGTTACAGCCTCTTTATGGATTATTTTTCCCCGCTCATAGAAAATTTGCTGGCACGCTGCCAGGCAAGTGCGGGCAGCAGTGACAGGCAGAAGATATCAATACGGTAATAAAGGTCCTAGTGAGGTCTTTGGGGGATACATGGGTTTCTGTTGTTATCTCACCTCAGCAGCAGCGGTGGTTAATTGGTAGGCAGCCTCACAGAGGGCATGTTGGGGGAAAAATGGGATGGGAACGGTGGGTTTTTTTTTCTGATTCTGTGTTTTTTGGAGCAGGGGGCTGTTGGGGGATTCTGCCATGCCACGCTCTGGGCTGTAAACACAGCTGAGCGTTCAGGGGTTTTTCTGCAGCAGCACAATGAGCCGTTCTCACATTACTGCCAGTTTGCCAAACCACTTGCCAAGCTAGAAATCTCCACATCTATCAGCTTCAGACAGAGCACAGTACACACACACGCACAGACACACACGCACACCTTCCTGCCAAACACCCCAACCTCATAATTGAATCTGTGCTTGCACCATACTGTGCCCCACGTGGCAGCTCTGCTCATAAAATGGCCACAGAGAAAGCCCAGATGGTTTGCAGCAGGCAGGGTGAGATGTTTCTCAATGTAAAATGAAGCATCATGCAGTGCTGGATCCCTTTCTTACAGTTTGGTTGCTAGGATATTGTACCATACCTTGTTATTATAATATATTATTAAAATCGTTCCACCTCTTTCCTGAACAGTCCAGTCAGATCCAGCCCTCTTAGTTTCAGTCCTTCCCAAGCTTCGTAGTTTCGTGAATTTAGTCATACATTGAGAAGTCTGCATACCTTCAGTGTGACAAGAAGAAAAATGGGTAGCAATTGAGATTACACCGTGGTAATAAGATGGGAATAATGGGGCTAAATAAGCTATATAAGAATCAGTTAATAACAGAGTAATACCAGGAAATTACTAAAGTACTGGGGCAGCACGATAGTTATCACCTTTGCCTCACAGGAAGAAGGTCCTGGGTTTGAATCCAGCATTTGGCCGAGGTAGTTTACGTGTCCTCCCCGTGTCTGGGTGGGTTCTCTCCGGATACTCTAGCTTAGGTTCACTGGTGATTCTAAATTGACAGAAGAAGATAGATGGATGAATTGATGGATAATAAGATATAAAAAATCTGTGCTATTAGAGTGAATTTGACCACATAAATCTAAGTTTAATATTACCAGCTATCTACTTTTGATATTTCCAAGCTTATTACTTTGGTAAGTACATAATATTTTATATATTACCTTTCTAATATCAAACTCTTACCACGCTCTTTCAATATTATTTGCATGTACTGCTACCAAAAAATTCATTAGCATGTGAAAATGACATGCAAATGCAGCTGATATTATCCCTTTTTTGAATATTTCACTGATTTTATGAAGAATATTCCATGCCTAAAAATAAATGAATGAATGATTTTAGGAATGTGTTTGTATCAGGGGATTTGGTATCTGGGATCTGGATTTGTTTACTAGATTCCCTGCTGAATTGTTGTGTTGTCTGACAGGTACATGTACAAACTCTCTGAACCATGGGAGAATCGGCGATCGTGTTGATTTTTCCTTCCTCTCTCGCATCGCTTCAGTTGGCGTCACAGACACCACTAATGAATTCAAATCGAGCTTTTCACTGTGTTTGTGTCTTTCATATCCTACGCGATCTCGGCATCCTCCTCTGAAACTGACACCGGTGTTCTGTGTGAGCGACTGCGTGTCAGTTCTGGTCACTGAGCCAGTGAATATAGCTCTACCGGGTGGCCACGCAAACGTGGACCCAGAACTCACCACTGTCTGCAAATGGTCCTTTATTTCAATCTTTCCAGCCGTTTGAGGAACTCATTCAAATTCACCCTGCACTTTACTCAACTGTTGAATAAATTCAAATGAGCAATTTAACATGAAGAAATTTTCCTGTGGAATTAATAAGCATTTTAAATCAGTTAATTGCAAGTCCTCCCAACTCAAAATCTACATATTTCTCTCTTAAACCAGTGAAAGAAGATGGGCACAAATGAAAAGCTGAGCAGCAACAACAGGAAATAGCCTGCCTTATTCTTTTTCCTATGGTCTGATGTGGATGTAAAAAATCACACTTAATTGTAAACACTTTTCCACAGGGAGCTGCAAACTCCCCAGAAAGTGATGTTTCCCATCACTTATGACTATATATGACTATATATGTATATATGTATATATGTGTGTGTGTGTGTGTTAATATTTCACAGTTCTGGACAAAATTCACCCAGAGACACGCACATTTTCTTCTGCATTTTGATGTATCACATATACACTCATATGAAAGGACACAGAAGTCTTGGAGAACAAGAGTGGGTGTCCAACAAGTGCAGAACGCAATAAAACTGCACTCATATAAACAACAGAAAGGCACCAAAAGCAACATCTTGTATGAAAAGACAATCTTCAGTGATCCAAGCGTGGTATAATTGATATCCTTAATCCACATGTGAGTTTGACCTATGGGACTGGTGAATGTTGCATGATGATATTATTATGGCGACAAGAATCCAATGAAGAGTTTATTGCACAGCTGTGACAACAATCAGCTCCGGCAGACCTCATTCCAGCTAACTTAATTTCCAGCGAAGACCAAACAGTCTAAGCTGTTTTCAATAAGCGGTAACACACAGGTAGCATCAAAAATGATAGCAATGGATTAAAAAACAAAAAAAACCCAAAACACTAATTACGGGAAAGAAATTGAGGTCATGACCCCATTTTTGAGGGTGGTTTAACAACTTGAGGAAACTGCATGTTGTATCCTAAAAGCATCCATATGGGGAGTGTTACATTACAGGAAGATTTGGGTATTTTTAGACTCATAGTTTTAGGATTCGGTCACCCACTCACAGCTGTAAAGATTTACTTCATGTAGGCACAGCAGAGCTTTAACTTAATCCCAATTTGAGCATGTGAGCATCTTTACAGCGAGAGTGTAAACATACATTTGCTACATGTAGGTAACACAGATGAGAGCACTGAATGACAATGGTTGAAGGTCATCCAGTTTAAATATCTGAACCATGAAACAACAACTGATGCTTACTGATGCTTATCAGTCAGCTCCCAGTCATGCAAGTGGTGTCCCTTGGAGTAATTTTACCTCACAGTGATGCTCCAGTAGCGTCAAATTTCGCTGTGAAGAAGATCGAAATGTCCATGTTGGGAGATGGATGGCATAACCGCATAACCTTCAACTTTCAGCCAGAGCGCGCTATTCAGTTTATTTTCTTTGGTAGCACTTTATAACATGGCATGTAAAAAAAAAAAAAAAAAAAAAAAAAAAATTTAATAAATTTTTTTTTTAAATAAATTAAAAAAAAAAATATTTTTTTTTATTTAAAAAT
>VVHJ01024459.1:21238-55169 GCA_015107715.1 Tylochromis polylepis
TAATTTCACTGCATTTTATCTGTAATTAAATTTACCTACAAATGCTTATTGGTAGATACATAATGATGCAATAAATCAAGTTTTTTTTTACAGGAAGGAAAAATGATTTTACTGTAGATAATTGTAAGTAGTGTGTAGATTCCACGTAATGTAGTGGAAAAACAAACTCAGTTCTCCCAGCTGACACTGTAAACACACAGGACTTTCAGGGGCTCAGACCATATTTTGTAGTGGCTTTTGTGTAGAACGCACAAAAAAGAAAGCAAAGAAATAACTAAACCTTACAGCCAGGTATAAATACAAGCACTGATAGCTAATTAGAAAAGTTTATTGTTATTTGTTTTTGTGTTCTATTTTGGGCTTTTATATAAATAAAAAACTAGTTATTCTATCGGTGTCTTTCTTCATTCACGTTATTTTTTTGTGGTTTTCTCACGGTCGCTTTAGAAGTTCTCATTGATGGTTGAACAGTGTTTGTAAAAAGAAAAAATCATCTATAATGATTACAATATTCTTGTAGAAAAGCAAGACCACACTTTATTACATTTTTATATGCAATAAAAGAGGACTATTGAATAGTGGAGCACCCATGACACAAACCTATATAATACATAATAAAAGTATAACAAGAGAAAGTTAAGGCAGCAGTACTTACAAAATTACTTACAGTATAATTATATATCTCTTCCTTTAAAAAGTAAAAAGTACTCCCTCATTCTAGTGTATCTACCAGTAAGGATTTGTAGGTAAATATAATTACACTATAATTTCAGATAAAATACCATTAAAATTCCATTTAATTCTTGGGGAATTACATCATTACATTAGTTGTGGGCTGTATCATAAAGCGCTACCATTGACTTTTTAAGGTTTAGGGTTGCTTTACATTCACTTTTGGTGAACATTTTTCCATTGCATGATTAAACGCATGTTAAAAAGCAAACGCCCTTCTGCAACAAGCTTCTCTGACACATCCTTGGTTAGGGCAGTTACACGTGGTATCATAGCATCTGTTTCACATTTTGAAGGACTGCTACTGAATTTTTTTGGAGTAACCTGCATGTTAAAAAAAGATTACCAGTGCAGCCTATGGGTTTTTATCAGAACCCCAGTTTATGACATCTTGAGAGTGAGAAGAGGTTTTAAAATAAGTGTGCTGAAGCAGCCCACAGGAAGAGCAGAGTGTGTGTTGAGGGGGATTTGAACTCATGACCTCAATATATGTAAAATTCATGCTGGAGCTCGGCATATAATTAGTGAAACCACACTGGCAGGAAGACTGAGCGAGAGAGAGAGAGAGAGAGAGAGGCATGAAAAGCAATAAAGGTCTCATAGTCAGAAATCAGAGTGAAGATTTTGTACTGAATGCACCATTAGTCCTCCAGATTCCCTCAATCATGTAACATTCTTTATCCTATATAAACGAAACACACTCCCGTCTTTTAAATTTATCACAATGTACCTCGAAGCAACATATAAAAATATTTTCAGATGGATTTTGGTGAACAGAATGATGTCACATGCCATGAATCTAATCCCAGTTTGAAGTATAGCATGCTCTAGTCAGACTGCTTTAAAATGGTTTTCTCTCAGGCAATCGCTTTAAAAGCTTAAGCTTGCTTCTCTGCCCAAAAACCATCAAGGTAATAAGATCAAAGTCAGAACCGACTCTGACTATATTGGATCTCCTTCAGAAGATTTACCGCATCCACATGCTGCTGTGGAACATCACCGTTGAATCCTAAACAATACTGGGCTTTGATTTGAGCAAAGATATGTTTGTGCTGCTGAACATATATTGTGCTCTGATGTGTGGCATCCAGAGGGGCGGCAGAGCCATTTTTAGGAAACACTGTGAATAGCAGAAGCAGCAACAGACTGATTATTACTTTGATTTCTGCAGAGGAAAAACATATTTTTGTTAATTCCTCTTGGGAGAGCTCCTTCATTTAGATCTATGAAGAAACACTTCCTCTATGAAACCCAACCTCCAGCTCACCTTGAATATCCCAAGGGGACAGCACTGCCACTGGAAAGCTGAAATATCACGCGAGGTCTGCCATCCTTCCCAGTTACTCTCAAAAACAGGCAGGTACCACACCAAGGGGAGACAGGATCGATAGATGTGATGGATGGAGCTGACTGCCTATAGGAGAGGGGCTGGAGGACCGACGGGAGGGGAGAGAAGTAATGAGAGCTCCTGTGAGTGATGGGGTGACGCCATGGGAGGCGGGGTAGGTGGCCCTTTTTTCTTTCACTAGAGCTGCCAGTTTGGCCTAATGAGACTTAGAGGAGCTCGTGTCCTGGGGAGGGAGCTGAGGAAGTCAGATGCTGGTTCTCAGCAGCTGTATGTCTGTCTGTCTAGACAAACCCACACCCACAGAGAACGAGGAGCACAAGATATAGTGTAGTGTTTGAAGTTTACTACTTGAGTATTGTTCTGAATCTAAGGCTCACAAAACTGTGCAAAGGTCTTCAGCCACTCCTCATTTTTATATTTTGCTGGTATTTTGGAAATAGGTATTGAAACACCTGCAAACAAACTGAGTTTGTGCAATTCTAATGAGCTTGAAAGTCAATGTTTGGTATGACAAGCTTTTTTCTTTAACATAGCCTGAACTCTCTTTCTTGTAATTTATAAGTAGTCTTCAGGAATAGTTCTCCAGGCTTGTTGAAGGACATTCAGAGCTCTTCTTTGGATGTTGGCTGCCTCTTGTTGTGTTCTGTGTCAAGATGATCCCACGTTGCTTCAAAAATGTTGAGGTCTGGACTCTGGGGAGGCCAGTCCATGACTGACAGTGTTCCACTGTGTTTTTCTATCCAGGTATGCTCTTACTGCATTGGTAGTGTGTTTGAGATCATTTTCATGCTGAAAAATGAAGCTGTTGCCAATCCGATACTTTCCAGATAGTATTGCATAGCATCTTGACAGCCACCCTTTCACTGAAAATATTTCTGAGCAGGCTTCAGGAAGCAGTAGAGGAATCTGAAACGAAGGGCAAAATGCATCTTTCGTGCCACTGCTGGATTATTTTCCCTGTTTCTTAAGGACATGACTTTCATAGACTGTTCATCGGTCGTAAATAGCATTTTAGGTCTTACATTTCTTCTTTTGTTCTCCACCTGTCCAATTTCCTCACTTGTTTAAGGAAACACTGCACACCATGCTGAGACATGCCTTGTTTTTGGCAAATAGCTCTTTAGGAATCAACTTGGTGTTGCAAAAATTCTATTTTAAGCCTGCCAACCTGTTATCTTTGACAGTTTCTGTAGATTCAACTAAAGGAATCGGAATGGATTATGGGTTGTATGACAGGCTAGTAGTAAAGGTACAATTTAAAATTGGTTCTCTGCTGAGTTGTTTCTTATGTGCAAACACAACAGTGATTCATTTTTTAGGTTAGGTGCATTTTTTATTGCTGAATGATTCAGAAAAAATTTACACAGCTTTTTTCCCTCAACTTCCACTGAATTTGCTTTGGCTGGTTTTCATTTACTCTCAGTTCTCTAATCACCACTGCTGCCAGCCTCAGTCGACAACTATTTTCATTTTCACTGACAAAAAACTCACTTGCCTAAAACTCAAAATAGAGTAGCTGAATATTTAGCAGCTAAATAGCAAGCTATTGTTGCTGGAGTTAGTAGATGCCCAAACAGAGCTGAAATCTGAGCAAACACTGGATTTACATTAGTCAGATGGATACAAAGAGGATTCAAAATTAATGCTAATACTCTTTATGTATAAATGAGCATCTGTATGCCTTAATATCAGGGTTATATTAGTAATGCTGTGCCACTGCCAGTGAAATAATAGTGTTTTATTCAGAGTTATGTTTGTAATTAACCCACATTAAGTGACCCAGGTTGCAGACTCTGGTAGGGACACATCTTCAGGGCGGATAATTTCTCACTCTGCAGCATAGTCTGCTTCTCCAGTATTGTATGCTCACTGCTCTGTGGAGACCTGTGGAAAACATTCTACTACTCTGACTTTAAAAATAGCACGCTTGCAACTAAACTTTCTTATTTTAGAAAATAAAGTGCCATTTTTCCACTTTGTAATCAAACATTAAACTCCATCCTTGCATGGAGTGGAGAGCACAAAAATGCAGGACACAGGCAGACAGGAATAACAAAAACAGATTCTTTAGGCTGACCAAAGCAGAATCCTACATGAACAGAAAAGCAAAGCTCAAAACAGCTATCCAGAAAGCATAAAGATCCACAGGGAAAGCCACAGGACCACAAACAGGATAGCACAACATCAAGGGAGGCAATCTGACAAGGAATTAGAAGGACACAAGAATGTATAAAGTCATTAACAACAGGTGGAAACAATCAGACAGGAAGCAAAGCTAACACAGGAAACACACAAAACCGGCTCTAACATTCAAAGTAAAACAAAAAAGAAACCAATGGAGACTGACAGACACAAAACTGACATTTAACAAGGGAACACAGAGGGACCAAGGTGCTCAGATAAGGTACAAACATGGAAACGAGAGAAAAGAAGGCACAACAAAAACACAGAGGAGACTAATGCTAAAACTACTGATAACAGAGCTGAGTCAGAACACAAGATGACAAAACTAAAACCCATCACTTGAATGAACAAAGTAAACACAGACACCAAAGAATCAATAAGACCAGAACAAAGACTCGTATTATCCTGGAATAAAGAAATCTAAAGATCAAACACAAAGAAATCACCACTTCTGGAACAAATATGAGCATCAAAGATGAACCAGGACTCAAGTATATTCACTAAGACTCAAAAACTGAATAACATCAAACCATAGTAACAAATCTTGGGGCCATGACAGTTGGCCTGATATTTTAAAGACCAATGCTGGACCATACATCACAACTGGGGAATTATGATGTTTCTGTATAAACAGATTACCACACTGGCACTGGTTTGACATCTAACTTGGTTTATGTTTCCAGCGTATGGATTCCACATGAAAGAGGTCACTGGGTCATGCTGATCTGACGCTGTAGTATTACATGTCTTAATAGAAACACTACAGACAGAATAAATAGGCTGGACAAATGCATGTGATAAATCTGTTACCACCACATTTGAGTTTCCAGTTTGCCTGACAAACACATCACACAGGATTGTGGCCATCCATTACAATACGGTCACTCTGTGTACCCATTCATGCCACACATGTGCAGACACACGCATACACAAACACGCACGTGCAATGTATTTGACTAGAGCCTAACACGCTATTTATAGCAATTTTGCCTTAAGATGTGAAACGTTTTAGTAAATGTGTCAAGCGCTATATAGGTCCCCTTAAATTTCCTCATCCTTTATTGGCCTACCACGCTAACACAACAAACAGCCGATGAAGCGCAGCCAAGGACATTAGTGCCATTTGGAATTGAAAATGGAAGCAGGATGAAAAAGAGAAGAAGAAATAGAAAATGACAGAGGGGAAAAAAAAAAGCAGATAGCGCTGACTGAGAGTATTCCTGTAGGGTAAAGGATGTATATCTATAAAGGATGCTGGCTGTAACACCCATCTGGGAATAGATGTCTGTTAGAATATGCAGCAGCTTTCTTCACCAGCACCTCAAAGCAGTTCTGAAATGTTTTTTTCTGTTTCACAGAAACTCCTGCACTTTGAATTGCTGTTAATCACATTGTTCCATTAAATGTTTGGAATTACAGCTACCTGCATCTGCATGACGATCAACCGGCTGTGAATTATCTAAATGAAATGGAAGTGGCAGATAAGCAGCCTCACAGCTACAGGAGAAAAGATAAACTTAAATAGAAAAATCATTATTTATCAGAGAGCTCGGGAGTGCGTTAAGCCAGCGTATTGTGGCATAACAGCGAAAAAAGCACGTGCAAGTAAACGTGAATACTTAAGGATTGTTGTGATCTTCCAGAGCAGCGTTCTTTTTTTGCTTTCTGGATATCAAAAATAACCTAAAATTTGAATTTATATGTATCACACAATTAATAAAAGACTTCATGCAGTTCAAAGCAATTGAAACAGGTATAATTTAACTCAGTGGAGTGAGCAGGTGGTCATATGTTATAAGGCTTTTGCAGCAGCCTGGGTTCAATTCCACCCTGAGGCTGTTTACTGAACGTGTTCTCTCCGCAGTCCTAACATTAAAAAAAAATGGCTACAAGTTTGAAAAATACACCTTAAAAAAATCTGAATGATACTTGCAACCCAACTGAGTTTAATTTGATTATTACAAGAATGATTGTTTTTTGTCTTACAGTGGTGCTTTTACAGATTTTCATGACTTTCACATCTGAGCAGGGTAATAGCTGCAGGGCACCCAAATACAAGAAACACTGTCTGCTAACATGAGCTATTGAATTTATGACAGGTGGTGCTTTTTCAGTCAACAGAGAAAGCAGAGATATCAGATTAAACTGGACCTCAACAATGCAGATTAGCACCAACATGAAAAGCTATGTCAAATACCATAATGCATATGCTAAATCAACTTAATCTGAACTAACCCCAATTTAACCTGACATAAAGTAGGCTATATCATAAGTTGCATATCTCGTCTTTATATTAACCCATATGTGCTTGCTGTATCTGCCTTTCCAACCCATCTGTCTTGCTAATTCAAGTTTTAGTGCTCATAAAATACAATCTTTTTTTTAACAATATATATATATAGAATCACATTATGTTGCTTTATGATACTAACAAGATACTTTATTTAATGTGTCTTTCAGCAGTGTTCAAGGTTGGGTGACTATCTGTAGGTGAACTACGTAAAAAAAAATTAAAAATTAAAAAAACAACACAACACGAGTAAGCAAGATAGCATCTTCTTCTGATTGTACCTGGACTTAATAAACAGTAGCGGCTCGATACCGAAAGGTTGGATGGAGGTAATTAGTTTGTCTTTGTCCTTTTAAAACCCCACAAAAGAAAAACAGTTTCTCATTTTAGTCTTGCAATAGTTCACTGATTGCACAAAATAACGATTTAAGCAACTCATTGTGGTGGGAAACTAATGTAGTGGCCTCAGTTTGACCGAATACTTGCAGCAGCATAAAAAACAAAAAACTGCATTTTGTCCTCATATTTCAGCTGACCTTGTCCTTGTCTGAAACATATTATATAATATTAGGAATTAAGGTCTCAGCAGTTTCAAGTGCAAAAGGAGAAAACGTGCAAACACGTAGGGGCACTTAGAGCCTATGAGGTTTATTAATATACAGCTATATGTCAGATTAATAACATCCAGCTAGCAGAGAGACAGTGGAGGGAGCGACCATGTTCCGTTCTCTGGCCACTCTACTGCAGAGCCAAGAGGTCACTTTGTGGCCTCCCCCTTGGGAGGTTTCCAAAGGCAGCCATTCCTCCCACAGTGTAGAAAATGAACTTGAGGAGCCCTTTGGAAGCACGCTGGGGCCTGTCTCCGTCTCACCCTGAGGTCACGGTTATGGTGGAGGTGGCTACAACTCTGTCTGGAACATTTATTCCCCATTTCTAATCTCGCAGTTAATTTTTCAGAAAATCTTTTGTTTGTCTGTCTTCCACTGGGCTCCATTTATTACAAAGTGAGAGAAGGAAAAGCTTATTAATAGAAAAAGTATTTAAAAAAAACTATTTCAAGGGAGCACTCACACACGCAGTTCATTATTCCAGCAGTATCTAATTAATTTTGCTTCCAATAGAGGTTGTATCTGATTCAGGAATTATCTGGAATGAGAAAGATGGTCAAACTGCAGCTTCTGCTTTGTTTTTCTCATTTGTTCTTGTGGCAAATGCGCAAATATTGCATAGAAATCATGTGAACTCATCAGCATTAACAAGCTGTCAGCTCTGGTGAACATCTTGCTATTGGTGATAAGGGAAATCCAGGAAAAGAGCAGGAACAGTCGCCCTGGGAGTCTTAGCCATACTGCTTCCTCTTTGTTTTTGTTGCCATGGCACTGGTTCATCCATTCCCCTCATTTCTCCATGGCATTTCACAGTCTGGATACTGCTACTATTACTCTGTAAGAGCCCCCCCTCTGTACGTCCCCGTGCTGCTTCCAACTCACCAAAGTGCCCCATCAGCACCACCGTGCCATCTGCAGGCTCAAGCCTCAGAGCAAACCCTCTGGGTTTATCTGTCACGGCGCGCGCTGCAGGACAGGTGAGGTGGTGAGGTGAAAAATAACCTTCTGCCCAGTTGCTCTGCAGGAAGAGGAGGAGGACCCCCCACGCCCCAAGAGCAAAGAAAATGAATTGGAAAAGAGGGGCGCATCATTCTTCTTCTTTTTGATGGGTGCTCTCATTTCAGCGGCTGTCTGCTGGTGTGTGTAGTGTTTGTGACAAAACAATCAAGGGAACTATAATAACCCATTGTGTGCAGGCTCCATGGTTAGGTCAACAATGAGACTATCTGATGTCTGATATGGATGTTGCACTTAGTGAGGAAATAATACTGACAATACGTCTTTCAGGGCTTGATTTTTCTCTCTCTCTGTTGATACATAAATGCATAAAAAAGGCTGAAAAGAGATCATTACATTTAGGATTTTGGCAGCACCTGTAAGGCACGTTTTTGATGAGAAAATGGCTTGCTTCTGAAAGGTGTCCCGTTTATGCCACTGCATCTGCCAAAAATAGTCTTACGTCTCCTTCCATCCATCAGTGCTGTGGTTGACTGCCTCGCTATAAGCAATTACCGCTCCAATTGGACTTAATGACACTGAGAGGGAGGCGGATCTACAGCTTGGGGAGCAGCTATGTGCTATTTATAAACCTTTTGAACAGGCACCTGAAGCTGCTCAATCAGAGCTGTAGAGCTCCAGATTGAGTACCATAAGCCTGTTTTGGGAGCCAGTGATTGGCTCCACTATTTCTCTACCACACCGTGACCTATTTCTGTAGCTGGTGTAGCCTGTACATTTCAAAAAAACAAAGCAAGCATGAAAACACTGTCATCATTTTTATCTGCAGCATCATTCTGACCCAAACAGCTTGGGAAGGCGAGAGAGTGGTTTACCCACAGCTCCTTTAGTTCATTGTAAGCCATACTTTAAATTCACCCGCCTTTGAGTTCAGCTGCAGTCAGCTAATTATTCTCCTGTTAAGGATATGCTCAGTGTTGGTGCCATCCATCTTTGTCCAGCATGGTTGCACATGACAGCTTCAGCATGACTATCCACACACTGATTGATATCTCCATTGGCACTCCCACTCAGGGATAATGAAAATGAATGACGGCAAGGTGCAGAGCGTCTCGCAGACTCTCTCCATGCTACATTAAGTACGACCGGCAGAGTTTTTGCCACAAGCAAAACTCCTCTTTCTTTCCATGTACATGTCCCATTGGATACAGTTTGGCAGCTCCACTAACTTTAACATGACTACACTTGACATGACCACTAAAATACAAGCGACACTGGCACTCGTATTTTAGTGTAAGCACTTTGTGGGGGTTGTCGCCATGAATCTGCCAGCTGGGGTCCAAACTGTCTGCCAGCTGTGGTTCAAACAATGTTTTTCTTTCTTTCTTTCTTTCTTTCTTTCTTTCTTTCTTTCTTTCTTTCTTTCTTTCTTTCTTATTTCATGGGATTTTATTGAGAAAATGTGGGACTGTAAGGTGATCTGAGACAATAACATACACAGTATACCGAATGAAGAAATAAAATCAAGTGAATTACTACTCTGTCATTTAAAGCAGTATCCCAGCTGTTTTGATTGATTAACCTCTCTGGTGGCTCAGTCCTACGCCTCAGCCTACTAGTACAGTAGATGCATCTATTGTATAAATTTGAAAATCCTAGGTGCTTTTCACAATTTGACCTCTGACTTTAGGTCAAGATCACCAGAATTAGTGGTGGCTTAGTGGCTGCACCCATGGGATGAATTTTAAAATCCTATATTGTCTCATTCTTGAGTCATTCACAAACTCACCTATCATGAAAATGCACCTGACTACACCCCAAAAACTGCTCACGAATATCTCAAGGAACACAAAAAAGAACCCAAGGCAGTGACTCAAACTCACTAGATCCAGTCCAGCATCCCCACCGCTCAACTGCCAGGACTCAAATGAACCATTATAACTGTCTTGGATATCACAGGACACCCCCTGAGGTCTCATGTCTACACCCTAAGCAGTAAGAGCAGTTTTGGACCCTATTACAGAATATAAGCCTGGTTTTAATGTTGCTGATTGATGTTTATGTCACATGGCTGCCGAGGACATTGGGATCTGTAGTGAGAGTAGGGGGTGGGTAGAAGAAAGCCTAGAGAGGTGGCAGTATGCCCTGGAGTGGACAATGGACAATGCAGGCATAGTGGATGTGGGTGGAGACTAATGTTAGAATGACAGAAGGATAGCAGCGAGAGTGAAAACAAAGGTTTACAACACAGTGGTGAACCAGCTATGATGTACAGATTGGAGATGGTGGCACTCACAAAAAGATAGGAGGCTGAGCTGAAGAAGAGTTTTCTGGGGAGTGATCAGGTGTGTGTATTGGAGGGACAGCTCAGGTGGAGCACTGTGGAGAGGAAAGGCTGAAATGGTTTGGACATGTGCAGAGGAGGGCGAGTGGATATATAAGACAAAGGATGTGGAAGATGGATGAAAAAGAGGATGACTACAGAAAAGATTAATGCTGGTAGTGAAGAAGGACAAGCAGAGGGCTGCTGTGGCAAAAGAAGACACTGGGGATAGGGTGATTTGGAGGCAGATGATCTGCCCTGGTGACCCCTAAAGGGAGCAGCCGAAAGAAGCGGAAGAAGCTTAACACTGACACCAAAATCTTCTCAGCAGGGTGCTACTTGTTTTTCTCACTTCCAGTTCACATATTTTTCTCCTCCCTGTCAAGTAACATTGTATTTCATGCATACAGTTTATCTGAAATGCAACCTGGTCACACCACCCCGTAACTATTACTCCAGTGTATTTTATTCAGTCACATTTGACAGAGCAGCATGGCTAACATGAAGTGGAGCACCTGTTCTCTGAAATACCAGAGTGATGACACCGTGGCATTTAGCCAGAAAGATGAGCACAGCTCTGGAAGGCTTCTTATGGTGAGTCTCGCTGGCTGCCACCCCAGCCATCAGGAGAAACATTATCTGATTGGCCATAAAGACGTTGATTTGACGGAAAAGGAAACAAGTGACAGTTTACAAATGTCATGCTGGTCCTGTCACACTTGTAAAAGATAATATTACAGAGGTCCAAGAACACCCAACTGCCACAGCTGGAAGATAATGGAAGGTGACTTTTACAAATGTGAAGAGGTGGCCTTTTCGCAGTGAATTTCATCAAGTGGGGCCATGGGTATGTTTATTGGTCAGGCCGCTAGTGCATGCCAAATGGAATTTTTTTCTTATCTGGAGGCCAAATGGCTCTGCCAGTAATCAATCCCAGTATCTGTAAGCATGATATTCATTACATTATGATTTTCCTTGTATGTCAAAAGAGATGCACAGGGTTCTGTTTCTGGACACACTCAAATTGCCCTCCACATTTAAGAGGTGTCTTAAACAGTTCCCTGCTTTAAAATTTTTTTTTTTTTTAACCCATTCACAGACTTGATAGTGACATTTTTAAAACAATAAAAACACAATGTTCTGATGTTTTCATCCAACTACATTTTTTTCCAGTACACAGAAAGTTTTAATTATAAACCTACTTTAAGTGGTCGGAAAGACAACGTTTGAAATCTGCTGTTGTGGCTGACCTAGATTGCACTGTGAGACACCACACCAGTGGACAGTGGAGTGGATTTTCAACTTGAATGACCAAAGACAGGCTGCTGCAAAATTCAGACACTTTCAGGCCAGGATGCTGAGGACTTCCTATGATGCACTGAGCATTTCTTCTCCACTCTTTTCACTCCCAGTGTACTTATATGCCACTACTGCAGGTCACTAACTTTTGTCTTCTCTCTCCCACAGTTTGTGTTTTGTCTTCTATGCTCTCCTTTTTTCTCCTCTCCCCTCACCCCAGAAGATTACAGCAGATGACTGCCCCTGGTTCCACCAGTGGTCTCTTCCTCCTAAAGGGGAGTTCTTCTTCTCCACAGTTGCCAAGTGCTTGCTTATAGGAGCTCATTTCAGTTTGGCAGTTTTCCTGCTAATATTGCAGGATGCTATATAAATAAAATAGAAAATTAACCCAACTGAATTGAAATTAGTTAAATGAGTAGTTAAATTGTGTTGCCCAGCAACTACCCTTTTTCTAAAGATTTTTATTCCAGTACATAATGCTTATTTCAAATTCTTTTTGGCTTTGTTGACCATTTTATACTTCCTGATATGTTCCTTAAGCAAATTCACTCAAAATTATGTGCTGTGTATTAAGTGTATTGAAATTAATTATAGTGACACAAACTGTAATCAAAAAGTGCCTCTAACAAGACCAGTTCTGCATTCAGCCTCACGCTGCTTCTGTGTTTCACGCTCAGAGAAAAGCAGCTAATGCACTGACCCTTTAACCTCTGTTCCTGAAGACTATTGAGAGAGAGAGAAAGTCTGATGCCCCCGGATAGAACAAACCTCCATATGGCCCAGAAAAAAAGAAGCTTATTCATTCAGTGGAGGGACATGACTACACATAAGAGGGCTTACTTTTCTCTAGCCGAGTGAATCATTTATTAAATTCTCCCCTGGGAGTTGGTCATTCTGGTCAGTGTGCAGCCAAAATTTCACTGTTTTAAAAAAATAAAATCAGCTTTAACTTAGAAAGTGAGATTACACAACACATGGTGCTACAATGTGATAAAAGAAAAATGTGAGTAGGCAGTTCATTTGATTGACACGAATGCTTGGTGTGTTCTTTCCACCTCATCTCAGGCTGTTCTGCTCAGATGCATTAGTCCTGAGGCAGGAGCTGTACTCCCTGTGACCTGTTAGCACTGCAGAAGGTCAATACCACTGCTACCAACAGCAAAGCTTATGAATTGTTGCTGTTGTGCCCTCCCTAGGGTAGATAGGCACGAAGAAAGCAAGCTGTATGATATATAGGTTATCCTGGATCTGCTGACAACTTTGTATATTTCTCCCATGATACAGTATATTGTGTATCTATATCTGTTGGTAGGTGAGGTAGTATTTTTTTATAATAGTGAACTACACTGTGGGGATTTGAAAGTGCCACATACAAAAAAAAAATGTCAAGCCCCCTAAGTCAAAATAACATGAGGACTTAGACCCTTAGTTTTAACTGCTGAAGTACATTATAAGCCATGAAATTCATGCTCACAACAGCGACTAACAGACATTTTCATGTTACATTTTTTTATTGAATGACAGATTAAATGATCCTACAAATGCCATGTCTTTTTCAGACAGGCAGAACATGTCAGCAGATGGTCTCTTTATATTCATGCTCTCCATGACTTCTTTTGTGCTCAGTGGTATCCATCCAGACCAAAGTTAGCCTGATTCAAGCATCAGGAAGTAAATGTGCTTCATTCACATTCATCAGTGACTACAAAAGTCTGGAGGCAAAGTCAATTCGGTGCCAATTTTTTCCAGTCAAGAAGCTGATTTTCTTTTTCACTTCACCAACTGGAAGCTTTTTGCCATAAAAAAGACAACTTATTCTTTTTCGTCTCTCTCTCACACACACACAGTCTGTTTTTGTTACAGTTTGAATTCACTTCGCAACAGCCCAGTTTGAGGATCCAGTGATAATTGAGCAAATGGCACTCAAACAAATGCAACAATGTGAAAGATCACGTCACATATTACTGCAAACCTGTTATTCACAACTTAGTGACTTTCTTTGAACATTCACTACACACTGACACTGACACACATTCAAACATATAAACAAGTGGTCGAGCGACCCAATGTGACAGGAAGGAAAGGTCGGGCTACGCTTGAAATAACTCAGCAACCATGTGTAAAAGCCACTGGATAAATGTAACTTGGTACATTTACTCACATACTGCACTCAGGTTTGTGTTACTTTATTTCATATACTGTCTTTTAAAATTATTTGATGGCAACTTTATGTTGAAGTAAGAGTTTGAGTTCACATATGTGAAAATATGTTTTGTTAGATTGTCAACTATGGGAGCTAATGGGAGCTTTTTTTATTTCCAGATTTTTAGGATTTGCTGCTTCCTTGTAATTGTAAATGCTAATTAATCCCAGTATCTTAGTATCCCAGTAAATTATGAATCAAGCAGTGTGAAGGTGTCACTTTGGGCTCTGGGTAATTGTGATGGACAATTCTCTTTATAAACTAAACAATTTATCAGTTAATTGAGAAAATAATTAGAAAATTAGTCCATTAGTTGCAGCTCTATATAAATGAACTAATAATTATAACAGCAAGTCAGAACTACAACAGTGAAATGCCGCTAACACATGAATTTACAAGTAATTTTAATGTTATAACACCACAGTTTGATAGCCTCAGGGGCTCGCTAGAATTAGTATACTCTTGATATGTTTGGAAATATTTTCAGTGCATCAGTTCTACTCTTCATGGGGGAACAATCCTAATTGCAAAAAAATGCTGGGATGATGAGTAAAATGTAAATTGCATATGTATGTAAATAAAACACAGAAAACATCAACAATTTTTAAAATTGTTGATATTTGTGAATCATCACAAATTTCAATAGCATACAATTTTAATACATATAATACAATATATTACAATTTAAATAAAATACATTTTAGAGTGGACACTTTAGTTATCAAAACTGAGGGAAAAGCTCAGTCATGTTGACCAGAATTTCAGAATCAGAATCAGAGAGACTTTATTTAAGTTGAAGAAATATTTCCAGCAAAGCAGATAAGCGGAGAAACATACACAACATTGTTTCAGTCTCTTAGCCACATAAAGGCAGTCCTTTTTACTTAAAGCAATTTAAAACAAAAGTCACACTGGAGCTCTCTGGAGCTGTGCTGTGCACACAGCAACAGAACACTGAAGCCCGGTTCGACCAGAACAGGAAAGCTAATAAAGTAAATCAGCTCCTTGGCTGACAGCTGGTGATATACCAGCAGACTTAAAGCTTAGAAAGATAAAATCAGCTAATAAAATCTAAAACTCTAACCTACATTAGTTAACATTTTTAATGCTATTTAGAGAACAAATAACCAACGCCTTTGTGTCACAGCAACAACCCTGCATTATCAGAACACAATTCTGTGTGTTTTAAATCTTTACAACTGAACTGTGTCATGAAATTAATTTTTCATATTATTTTCGAAGACAATTTTACTTTTAGGAGTGCTTGAACACCCCAACAAAGGGTCTAAACTTGGCAATGTGGAGGGGGGGCAGAAGGAGGAGCATGATAGGTCCTGCTGTACTTAACTTTGGAAGAAGCCCTTGACCACAGACCCCCACGCAGGACACAGTGCTGCTGCCACAAAGCAAAGGGCAAGAGTTTTCTTATCAATCATTAACATCATCTTATATAATGCACTTTTTCACTAAGCCCTTATTTTTATTCTAATATAATACCTTTCCAATAGTTTAACACTGGATTAACACTTTGAAAAGAAAGATGAGTCTGAGGATACAGGCAGGGGACAAGACTTGAACTTCAGCTCTGCCTAGATGCAAAGGTCTCGATTGGGTCACCCAAGAAGAGAAGACAAGGCCAACTTAGTATAGAACATCCATTCTTTTTAGTTCTGCTTGTTTTTTATGCACAAATATTGATTTTGCACAACTCTGCCTGAATAAACGGCTCGCCTTTTGTTAAGTTCATTTTAATGCCTGTGTTGTTTGCATTAGAGTACTCACTCTCTCTCCCACAATCTGTCCCCTCAGATTGTGACATTTTTAGATTTTTATTATTTTTAATTTTTATTGGGTGGTAGAATTACACACATCCATCACCTAAGTAGAAGTACAGAAACCAGTGTTAAAGGATACTCTGGGAGGGGAAGAAGGGAACCCCTGCAGAGTTGGGTTGCTGAATGGCCTCTACAACCCAGCTGAACAACCGGGACTTGGACAGGGGTTTCCCAGGATCCTGGGGTGGAAGGCAACAAACAGCTGGTCTGTCCTCCTGATCGGCCAGGTATGCCTAACGTACACCGCTAAGGCACGGACGGGGCACAGGGCCACCAGATGCTGAGCCATCTCCCGGTCCAAGCCCTCAGCGGGAGCTGATCGTAGCTCAACCGACTGAGATAGGTGGAATTCGGGCAGGGCTTTTGACAGGAAAGCAGGGTTGGTCTGGAGGACCACCCCTTTCCCCTCTGGCAACCATCTGCAGCATTCCCTGTGGACAGCGCATGAAGTTCACTAATCCTCCTGGCGGATGTTACAGCCGTTGGGACAGCCATTTTAGATCAGTGTCCTCCAGTGGCTCAAAGGGAGGCTGATGGGCGCCGAGGACCAGGTCCAGGTCCCAGGGGTGGGCCGGGGGCCCCGGCCTGCAAGTTGTTAGTCACTGGGTGTCCCTCAGGAATCATTTATTGGATCATTTGCCCCTGTTGGAGGAAGATGGGGCGACTCTTGTCCAGGCTGAACTGAAAAAGCAACAGAGTCCTTCTCCCAGAAAAACCTGAAGTGCTTTCTCTTCTTTTTCAGGCACAGTTCTTGTAGATCTTTGTTCTGTGCTATGAGATTGGTCATCTCTCGGAAAAGCTCTTCATGCTGCACTGCAAGTTTTTTGTTTTGTTTTGGGTTTTTTTACACACCTTTTCTCCACTTCTAAATTTTCTTCATACTTTTCTCTGAGTTCTTTGTTCTTCTCTTGCAATTCTTTATATTTTTCTTCTTGAACTTTCTTTTCCTTGTGCATGTCATTATTTTTTTTATTGTACATTGTCATGGATGGCCTGTAACTCTTGATGTCTCCTCTGCAGTTCTTCAAGTGCACGCTGGATGTCTTGATGTTTTTTCTCCTGTCGTCGCTTCTCCTCTTGCATTTCAGTGCTTGTATACTGTGCTAAGTTATACAATCCCTGCAAATGGGTATCTTTGCTCACCATTGCTTGGATTTTACTCTGCATTTCTGTGCACATTTTCCCTAGTTCTTGTTTCTCATTCTCAATTTCAATGTTTTTGTCCTTTACTTCATTGTAAAATACTTGTAATTCAGTATTTTTCTTCTGGACGTTTTGGAGAACATGTTGCATTTCTCTTTGCATCTCTTCCAGTTGTTCTTTGTCTTTTTGCAGTTGTGTATATCTTTGGAGCGATTCATGAAACATCACTTGAAGCCCTTTGTTTTTCTTCTCCATGTGCTGGAGCTTGCATTGCATTTCCTTGTGTTTTTCTTGAAGTTTGCACAGCAGGTCTTTATATTTAGCTTCCTGCTCGTCTTCCTCTTTGAGCAGTTTTTCATTTCTTTGAAACGCTTCACTGAACATCACTTGAAGCCCTTCGTTTTTCTTATCGATGTGCTGAAGCTTACACTGAATCTCTTGGTCTTTTTCTTGAAGCTTGCACTGCTGGTCTTTGTATTTAACTTCATGCTCTTCTTTGTCTTTCTGCAGTTGTGTATTCCTTTGGAGAACTTCATTAAACATCACTTGAAACCCTTCATTTCACTTCAAACCCTTTACCCTTCATAGGCAAGGGATGTTGGCAGCTTGCACATCAGGAAAGACAATATCCATCCTGAAAAGTATATGCAGGTTTTAGAGCAACAAATGCTCCCATCCATGTCTTTTTCACTAATTTACTAGGTGGTATGCACATGTAAAACATATAACCTCAAGCCAAAGTGTAAGGGCCAAACCTCCTACACATTTTCTCCCTTACACATACCTGTCAGTTTTGCAGCATCACAATCGGTGCTGAAGATGTAAACACTGTTTGACAACCTGACAAGCACTTCATCTGTAGCATGCTGATAGCTTAGGACTGTCGGCAGGATGAGCAGGTATAGTGTGGGCTTTGGAGCATCATTGCAGAATAGGCTTGCATTTTCTGCTTAAACCCATCTGTGTGTTTCAGCTCCGTCAGCCAAGAGACAACAGATCACAGCTGGTTCAGTCATTTAAGTCTATATCTTCCTACTGTGGATATCACTAAAGTAAACATTAAGACCACTAGAGAAATAAGCTAGAGATCTTGTGACACTGTGTTTACACTAGAAGTGTGCCTACATAATTTAGCATCTGCAGTATGTGCTTACAAGTATGAATAAGCTACAAGATGACCATGGCTCAGCTCCACTAGAAAGCAGGGGAAACAGTAGAAATATACAAGCATAAAGGGAGAGAACCTGAAAGGAAACAGGTGCAGATCGGGGGGGGGCATAACACAAGGTGGTTGAAAGCAGTTAGAAGGAAAAAATGGCTGACAGAGTTTATTTAGTTTCTTTGTGCTCTGTCAGGGCTTTTCTTGCTGCAGTAGGTACCCGCCTGATTTTAAGGTTTTGGGGACAGTCTTGCTTGTGGCTAATGGAACGGTGATGGAGAAAAAGCAGATGGAGGATTAAAGCTAGCCTAATTGCCTCTGCCCTCCTCACACACACCCCATCTGCTGAAAGGGGATCCTTGAAGCTTAGTCCTCCTCAGCGAAAGCCAGTGCTCTCCAGCGCTGCCATTGTTTGGATATGACTTATGTGCCCATCGCTGACCTTTTTCCTCTTCCATATCCAGCTCCTGTTTGCTCTTTCCAAACCGCAGACTTTCAGAGAGGCAGAGTCATTTGTTGTGATATCATAAGCACAAGAGCAATTCAGTACAAATCCTATGCTCTCTCATGCAGTATAACAAGGTATATTTTTGTTACATTACTTTTGCTGTAGCCCAGTAAAACGTGTTATTAAAAGATTTGTAGGATTTTGCATTATCGTCTATGTTCTTATATTCACTGGCTTCCTGGAAAGCTGACTTGCAGACATTCAGACCGACAGTACCACAGCTTTGCTATAGCTGTCACACCACATCATCATATTAGCTCATGCTTGTTTAAACTGTACAGTTTTCCATCTCAGTTCAAGTCACATGCCTTGTACGGCTTAGACTGTTTTCTTTCTGACAAATAAATGAGAATAATCATACCACTTTTTTTAATTTCACTGTATTAGGTATGGAGCTAAATCTTGGAGGGAGTTAACTAGTTTAGCGTTACAGTTGGGGCAATTGGGGAGGGAAGGGGGGCTCCTACACTGATTCACTGGAAGGTAAAGCCCAAAGCACTTAGCTTTAACCAGCCTGTCTGGTGAGCAAATCTCAGGCTTCCCTCCTCCCTGAGCCCTCTGCTGGTTTTCCCACCCTTTCTCTGTTTGTGCTTGTGTGTGCTCATGTAAGTTAACACTATGATCAAAAAACCCTTTGAGAAACATATGGCGTTCCAATTTTGCTACAGATACCTCCTGCTCTTGTTCCCGTATGGTGATCTGCCTCAGGGTTTAAAAATGGCAACGTTATTGTCGTGTGGAATCGCCGAAGGCGTCTGATTCAGAGGTGATTAGTGGTTCTGGGAGGGAAAGGGGGATTGCATGATGTTTCCCCTGTGGACATAGAGGTTTCATGGGGAAAACAGCCTCGAGGTAGGATTTGGAGGCACTTTTTGTGCAGTTTTAGATAAAGGCCATTGCAGCCAGGCATGACAGACCAATTGTGTGGCCCCAAAGCATCATGAGTAACAAAATCTAAACACAAAGGCGGTTTTAAAAGATTTATTGTACTGAATTAAAAAGCTGCTGATCACTGTACTGTTGCTTCAGAGTGGACAGGAGATTTCCCGGTGGGCACAGGGGGCTTGTGATCTCATGGACTGATGTACAATGGACCATTTCACTAAAGGCCAAACCATAAAGAAGCACTCGGGTGTGGATGATGACAGACAAGGAGGGGAGAGGAGGAGTGAGAGAGCTGAAAGCATCCCTCTGCGACCCACTTGTAGTCCTGGACTCCTCCTGCTGCAGCATTTTCCAGTGAGACAGCACTTTGTCAAAACTGTACAAAAACAGCTAGACACAGACTGACCTACATACAAGAACCATTACCAACCAAGTAAACACTATTATTCTCCACAAGGATGGATTTTAATCAAGTCTTCCAATGCTAATGAGATCTGGTCCCTGGTACACTGATTACATTTAAGTGCTATGAATGACAGAAGTGAATGCCCATTGGAAGAACCTATGAATAAAGTGGCTATGTGAGAGCCACGTGTGATACTGATGGGCTGATTCGAAGCCCAGGGGCTCAAAACAATTTGTCCATCAGCTTCATACAGAGGAACACTAATGGGAACAACGTGGGCTACAAGACAAGTGGGTCACCATCTATTCGTAAATCCATCTTAAGTTTGTGTGAGAAGTCTTTTCTAAGTTCTTTTGAGGCCCATTTGAGAAGGATATAGATTGAACTATATCAGATTCCACAGTTAAAAGTGTATTGTAGCTATTCAAATAACGTGTTAGCCTTTGTAAATGTAGATATGGTCATATTTGATGTATATATGCAAACAAGGAGATGTATCCATGAATATGTAGGTTAGCAGTATTCACGGAGTTTAGAATAAATTGGAAACACCAGTTACGGTGACCTAGTACTATTTTGGAATTTAGGGTAACATTATTCACAGATTGTGTTATTGGCGTATTTTGTACTATTTCTGTTCACACCGCATTAAACGACATTTCATCAGGTTTTGGGTCAGCTGTGTTAATCTTTTTCTCTAATTAGCACTTTTACTTATCACTGGTGCGGCTCATATTTCAGCAGACTAACAATTAGGGAAACACAATTTACATGTCATTTGCATGTCTACTCAAAATAATTTTTCCTTCCCTGTCAACTACCTGAATTGTGCAATACTTAAAATAACTCATGCACTATGTAAAATTACTTACATGCTACCTAAATTTGTGAAGCACTTTGGTCAACTCTGTTGCTTTTAAATGTGCTATAGAAATAAATTTTGATTTGATTTGATTTGATAAATGTATAGTATAATGATTTCTTTGTGTCCTAATTTCTTACCCCCTTATTTTAGTGTACCAACCTTTAAGGAGTTGTAAGTAAAAATAATTACATTGTAATTTCAAATAAAAGATGTCTAAATTCCATTTAATTACAGAGGAATTACACCTGCGTTATAAAGTGTTACCAATAAATATAGAAGAATAAATATTTAGTGACAACTTCTTGAAATGTTCTTTCCTTTGTTCTAGACTAGCAGCATTAGTTACACATTACTTTACAAAGATTTCACACAAAACTTTTAAATATGAATGTGATATTTTTGAAATTCATACAAAAACAACTGAATCAGTGACTTGACTAATTATTGAGTCAGTTTATGGAAACTGGCAACAGTCTGACGTTTGATAGCAGCTGTCACCATTTTTAGAATTTTCACAAACTAAAAAGCAAAACAGCACATTGAGAAATTATTCAATTTAAACATAAAATTGTAGTCTGATACAAACTGATTCAACATGACCTCCAACACAGATTTTATATTTATACATGAGAAATGATAATCAAATTGCATCATATATAGTCATGCAAAAAAAGAGAGTTTTCCCAGGACTCTATGTAGTCTTGTGAAAAACTAACTGAACCAACAGTATCCAACAGCTTGTTAAACCACATTTAGCTTCAATTTATAAGTCCCAAATCAAAACAACAGTCGCCTCAAGCACTTTACTTTGTGAGGTTTTCAATCCAGGACTTTTATTCATAATTTTAGTATCCTTTAAGTCAAGGACGTGAATGCCTTGCGTGGTGCAACCCATTAAATGTAGTGCCGTGTAAATCTTCATGTAACAATCACTTGTTATTATAACAATAAACAAATGGCTCCTATACTTTACTACCTATGCGGACATATAATTGAGCCACAAGGGTGCATGCAGACTGAGCTTTTTGGACAAATATAGCCCCTAAGAGGGTTATTTGTTGGTTACCATGCAGCCTGGACACGAATTGCCACAGCCTGGTGTGTCATTTTCCCCCTAAACCCCACCTCATGACATTTGGACAGCAAATTAAGCCGACATCTGGGTTGCCAAAATGACAGGGCTGCCGAGTGCCAGTCCCTCATTTACCTGTGGGGGACCTGAAGACTTATTAGTTGAAAAAAATGTGCACAACACAGAACCCCATTTGATCTATCTGTTCATACGTCTATTGGTAATTCCACCTCATGTGCTGTGCCACCATTGACAGTAGGCATCATCAGAAAGAACACTGCTGGACTTGGATCAGTTTTGACAAACTGACACCAGGCTGCTAATCTCTGCGTGTCGGCAGCATCAAAGGAGAACGTCCAAGGTTATTCTCACAGAGCTGTGCTTGACATGGGCTAAAGGCTATACAGCTTATCTGAAGTGCTCTCCACTGCAGCACGCTGTGTTCGGAAAGCGAGATGAAAAGGATTTGTCAATCTTAAGTGTCACTGTTGTCCCCCAAGGATCAACGTCACCCAGTTAACAAAACATATTTTACATCATGTTCACCGCAGACACACGGCACAAAGAGATTTTTGATGGTCAATAGCAAAACAGCTTAATCCTTCTTAATGAAATGAGGATGAATAAGAGGATGACTATGAACGCTATAATGTAATGGACAGATCAATACCCACAGGTCTACCCACTAACATTAGATTTTTGCTGTCGATTCGAGAAACAACAAAGACAAAAGATAGCAGGTAGCACTGTTAAAGGTAGACATAAAGTGTTAACCAAAATACTTTGCAATATTATTCCCCTTGAAACATGCTGTGAGCTGTCAATTTCTCACCACTAACAGTTTCCATATCATAATAATTAACACCTAAAATAGGTATGGTACAATGACAGGGCTGTGAGCTTTCTAATGGTGATGTAGCAGTAACACAAATAGCACTGATCCTGTGAGCTCTGAGGACAGAGGAAGGGAGTATTATCACTGCACAGCAAACCACTCACTGGAAGCTTTGGGTACAGAGTAGAGCAGACCGTGCTGGGCATCAGACCAGAAGGGGTCACTCTGCCACCATCACTGTACTCTTACTGTTTGATCTGACCTTTATTCAAACAGTGAGTAAGCTTGAACTTATTTATATGATTCAGTAGAACTGGGCTCAGTGTACATTTTTTGTGGTTGTGCTCTCCTTAGCAAGCGTTTCAATCTGTTGACAAACAGTAAAGGAATACGTTTTTATTAAAATGACAGCTGGAGATTTAAAAAATTCAAACATCTGTCCATGTGTTTAACCGAGTTGCACACTGTTGTTCTATACTAACACGGGTGTCAGCAGTAAAACTGGAACACTATGTTTTTCCAAAACTTTGAGATAAGAGTTTTTTCCTTATCTTCTTCTAATGTCGCTCTCTCTCTCTCTCTCACACACACACACACATTGTCTCTCCAGCACAAAAGCCCTCACTCACTGATATTCCAATCATTTCTCTTCCGATTGCTCTGCACTTGGCTGCACCTGCTCCAGCGTCCTCTCTCCTTTTTTTTCCCTACCTGGGGGGAAGGTGAGTGGTGAAGCTCGGGCAGAGAGGAGGGCTCTGATTTGTATTAATTTGAGGCCGATCTCTGGGGAGAGACCAAGCGCAGAAGAGAGGAAAAAAAAGAGAGAGAGAGCAAATGTGTGCCTCCTCAATCCCCCCTCCCCACTTTTACCATCACAACCACTGGAGCTATACAGAAACGGGAACCATTCAATCAATCCAAGTCTCCCCAAAGGCTTGTCCAATCAGCCCAAGACTTGACACAGGAATTAATCACTTCACCATCTCCAACAATTGAAGGTACCAAGCCGTGTATGGAACCTTCAAAGGAAAGACATGTGGAGAGGAACACACATGGGCGCAAAAGTCCTCTTCACCCCTCAATCTCACCCGCACACACTTCCCCACTTTACACACAACATCTCCACCACTGTGGATATAATAATCTCATTCATCACAATGCAGTCCTATTTTTTGCAGCTCTGGTCTGGTTTTCTGTCAGTCTTGATAAAACTGTGGTCAGCAAAGTAGGTTTGGGATGACGGCAACATCACTGCAGAGTCCACCGGAGAAGAAACACAAGTTTTATAACATGTTATTAAAGATCAGTAGGCTTATTGAGTGAACAGCAAACAGCTGACCACATTTACTCTACAAGTTCTCACAGGGTTCAAGTTAAGGGAATCTCTAGTTTCAGCTTCCAACAACGATGCCAGCAGTTCTGCGAGGCTCGTTTCCACTGTAGCATCAAAGGCCACCGCACCGTTAGGGGGGCTGGTGCTGGCTTCCCCCCTTGTCATAAATGCTTAACTGTGCTTTATACTTGATAAAAATCCATGTTTGGATAAGTTTGCGCATTCTGTACTTCTAAGCAATCTGGAACGTTAGATGCGTCGTTGCTGAACAATTGAAGCTTTACACTTTATATCCGGGGGGGATTTTATTCCAAAAATGTTATAGGTTATGTCAGTGTTTCCCAACCACTGAGAAATGATCAGGTGTGCCGTGGAAGATTATTTAGTTCTACCTGATTAGTACTCTAAGCGACCGGAGTGAGTAACGGACAGAACAATTACATTCTCTTCCACTAGAGGGCAGTACAACTACCTGCTCTAATTAAATGGGTTGCCAACTGCCAGTAAAATACAACAAGACGAAGAAGAAATTACATGAATAGTCATGCTGGAGTGAGACAACTGCTGTGTCCCAAAACGTAGGCAGCATACTTCGGAGGATACATTTGAAGGCCGATGACGTCACAGTGACGCGACCCCAATTCCAAGGCTGCGACAAATGCGGCAACAAATGCGTCCTTCATTTCCTCAGATTTGAAGGATGGGTCAGGTGTATCCTTCGTGGCCCAACCTATCCCAGAATTCATACCGCGGCCCAGCCAATTCCAGTTTCCACCAATCAAGGCAGCTACGGCGGCAGTACAAACGGCGGCAGGGGACACCTACATTTTCAAATGCAAGTTTCTGGGTCACAAAATAAACGTCTAAGATATTTTCAGGCGAGGATGTAGCTGTGTAAACTCCAAATATCTGCTCGATTCATCAGGACATCACATATTTGCAAAAGTGCCTTGATGTTTTCGGAGATGGCTCACTAGAGCCGGCGAAACACCGGACTCCCGGTGCATCGCTTTCAAACCCCCCGCGGTCTTTCGCTATTCAGGTTAAACATGATATATAAGTCACTTAGGTAACTTCAAAATGTTATTGTTTGGCTTTTTTCAGTGTTTTATTTGTTCCTGAGTAAATCACTCTGGCTGAGATCAAAGTTATAGTTGTCACACAGCTGAATATGCTGTACAAACGTCAGACAGAAAACTGATTACACAGAAGTGTGAGATGGTGGAGAATGTTACGGAAGCGTAGAGCTGCCACCCAGGCAAAGGAAAATACAGCTGTATCATGTTATAACGTGAAAACTTTATTGTTCTAACAATATACTTTTCACGTTTGACCAACACAATATCACGTTATTACAATATACATGATTATGACGTTATAACAAAACGTTTTTCACATTCTTACAATGATAATGTAATTAATGTTAATGTTAATATTATATTGTATGAACGTGATAATTATGTTGTTTCAACAATAACATTTTCACGTTATAACATCATATAGCTCTATTTTTCTTTGGTCTGGGTGGCAGCTCTACGCTTTCCTGGAATTTACGCCAATGTCCTGTTAGATTTTAGGGAGCAAGGGGCAGACAGCTGACTTCATTAAACTCCTCCATGACAGCTGGTGATGCACATATGAAGGCTAGACCATCCCATTTCACAGCCTCGCACTTCCGGCCTTCTCGGTCTTCAGAGGACCCGGCCCACGTAGACCGCGAAGGCCGGGTCCTCCGAAGGATGCTGCCTACGTTTTGGGACACAGCCTATATTTACACAAACACAAGGTTACACATGATGAGACAGGGAGGAAGCAAAACAGAATACAGTGACATAAGACACGGACCTTCAAAGTAAAACAGGAAGTACGACAATTCACAAAGACGCAGACTAGACAAGGGGACACGGCTGACAGAGGAGACACCAGACAGGAACTAGACAAGGGGCATGAAACATGGGGGAGGCATAAGGCAAAATCAAAGAACTAGAAACATAAAACACTGGGTTGACGACCCAGGTACCCTAACACCATAGCAGAACAACCAGAAAAAAATTACTGTCAAACTCAATAATCAACATCTACAAAAAAATTGGTACCAAACTAGTAGCGACCAGTACTTGATGCTTGGTTGGTACGTCAAAAGAATACAACGTTATAAAGCCGACTGCATCCAGCAAACTGTCAGTACTTTTTACTCTTTGTTTTGTTTTGCAGGGATCTTGAACCCTGCTGTTTTGTCAGTAACCGGGGTTGGATCTCTGTGACCTGAACTGGATTTTACATTCAAACACACAAACAGACATATGCTCAGCAATCTTGATTTCAAATACTGAATACTTTACTTTGTAACGTGAAAAAAATGGTGATAGGTTTGTCATTTGCTTGGTTTTGCTGAACGTTGGGCATTACCTTAAATTGCTAGTTTCATCAAACATAACTCTGGCTCCCAACTAAGTTGTCAAAGTCAAACTCCAACAAATTCTCAACTGCAACTAAATTTACCAAAAGTACTAAAGCAGTAAAATGCTGCATTTTAGTTAGTACAAGGCAGTCTTTCATGAATTCGCCTTGCTGGGTGACAATGAAAAATGGCAGCCTGGTTTTGGAACAGATACTTCTACAGCAAAAGGAGTTATTTAAACCGGAAAGAGAGTGACAAAGTCAGTCTGGTTGAGGACTATGGGTAATGTCAATGAAGTGAATAAAGGGTGCTAGAAATACAAGCGTCAAAGGACTATCTTTTGCATATCACTACCCTCACACTGGTTCAGCATTACTTTATTAATTTTGCTCGCTGTGTTAAAATGATATTTGAACATGATATATGATGTGACATTGAGCCTGTCTGTCTCTGTGACATCATGGCAAGAAGTGGTGAAAGAGACACCCATTCTGAATCCTCCGCTCTGCTTTTTTAATCTCTTTCTCATCTACAACAAATTGCATTTTTATGCGGGAGAAGATTCTCTGTTTTGTCTTTGTAAAAGACAATATAAGCACTTCAGAGAATCTCATTAAGAAAAGACAGTTTTACAGCTGCTAAAATAATCTATCAAGGCAAAAAATATGCTTTCATATTCACAAACATCCCCCATTTATCAACGTTTATGACTGATCGACAACAAAATAAAACGACACAAAAAAGCATGCAATTTATCAGATATATTCTTGTAGATTTGAGCATTAATTAACCTAACAGGACACACAGCTCCTGCTTGATTACCACATGGCTAATGCATAACTCACTATAATCTAATATATGGATAAAAATATATCTTAGATATCTTGGTTTATGGGATTACCTTTGCAGGATCAATAAATCTATCTGTCTGTCTGTCTGTCATTTAACCTCATCAGTCATCATCACTTTATGAACCTGGCGACAGTGTTGTCTCATAAATGTGATTACCTGCCATCAAATTGGCTCGAAACAAACTAAGCATACTCTAAGAGTCCATGTGATTCCTCTCAACATGAACAAAGCATTGTCAAAGCAATGCATCACACAGTTAATCTCATTTCAAAATCACTGATTTAATATAAATTGCCCTGAGTCTCAGGAGGGTGGGGCTGTCCACTACTTGCAAGTTACTGTCTGCTTGCAAGGAAAGGATGAGAGGCTGAATGAAGGCTGTGGTGAAAATATATGGAAACAGGGATGAAGCTTTATACATATAGTCAGAGACAGAGGCTAGGAAAAGAAGGATGACGGAGAGAAAAAAGGAGAGATGTCCAGTAAATTGGTGAAGAAGATCAGCCATCCGAATCTAATACGCACTGTGAGTCTCTAGACTGACCAGGCGCAGCCTATCAGCTACAACATGACAAACACTGGATTACTGGCATGTATGTGGACATGAGTGTGTGTGTGCGTGTGATTATCTCTTGATGCTGGACAAGATCCCTGTCCGCCAGGCTAACTTTCTGGCTCACAGACTGTATAGCAGATGGAGAGTTGGAGAAACTTTGACAATTCAAGTTATGTGTTTCTTAACCCATTAAGAGCAGATGCAACATATGCCAATGTATCTTTCCAAGGATGGGTGCGACATTTCTGTAGTTCTCCCTTTAGAGCCAGATGTAAAGCAGCAGAAAAAGTAATTGAAACTCCATAAACTCCTGCTTCTCCTGACTTTTTCAAACTTTAACCAATACAACCAATAAGAAAACAAAACAAAACATGAGCTGGGACTGTAGATGGAAATATAGCAGGGAACCCACAGCTGACATTTAAATACAGACCAACGTGTTGTACATATTGAATTGTGCCTTAAGAAATGAAGAGAAATATAGGAAAAGCCATAAAGATTAGGTCACATGACATGACTTTTTGAGAGTACATTAAACCTGGTATTGATTGAGAATATGTGACCTTCCAAACAGCCAGTGGCAGTTTGTATTAAGCGATAAGAAAATTGGGGACAATAGGCTAACGCAAAAAAGGAGTCAACCCATTTTTGTAAGAATAATAATTTTAAAAACTGTGTATACAAAGAAATCTGTGGCATTGGCAACAGCAGCACTTAATTGGAGGACTCTGACGAAATGACATAAGCAGTCCGCGTTGCAACTGCAATAAAAGAATCAGAATCAGCTTTATTGACCAAGTATGTGTACACAAGCAATGAATTGGGCACCTGTTGTTTCTTTATTCTGCCCAGAGGTGTGAATGGTTCTCTGCCTCTCTGTGTTAGCCCTGCATCAGATTGGTGACTTGTCCGGGGTGTACCCTGTAGCTGGGAAAATAATATAATTCAATATATATAAACTAAACTCAGTGACCATCTTTAACAGAAAACTCAGTAAAATGTCAATAACAACTGATAATTCCAATTAAACATTACGGTACTTTGAAACTGACTGTGAGAAAACTCATTCAGTGCCATCAAGTTTCTTAACTGTTTATCCAGTTCAGAATTGCAGGGGGGCTGGCGCCTATCCCAGATGTCATATGGCAAGTGAAAGGGTACCGTGCACCCTGAACAAGTCGCAGATCGCAAGGGTCGACTTACATTACCTTGCTGGTTGACAGAAATGAAAAAAAAGAAGAAGCTGGAGACAAATATCTCAATGATGATTTAACAACAGCAACAACCAACAAAACATACTGTAGAATATTTGAGACCACGTTACAAGTTGTGTTAATGTTAGAAGTCGTGAACGGCAAAAAGGTCTCATAGTCCTTTGTAGTCATTTGTGCAGAAAGACTCATTAGCTTTGCTAACATCTTATTGCTGGTTAGAGTTGGACATGGCCTGTAAGAGAGAGAGAGGCGGAAGAGAGCGTATGTGGAAGCATCAAGGAACAAGCAAGATGTACATAAAAGGGCAAAAGAAAACATCCAAACATGCCTTTTTAATGATCCATCACCAACACTTAATGGTCTGCCTACAATTCTTTCCGTCTTCTTTCTTTCTGCCTCCTACTTTGTACTTTCTGTCAGATTTCATCAGCTGGCCCTTCCTGCGGCTTGTGTCTTGCTTTCAGATTACGATACTCCCCAAAGGCGAAGGCCTCCTCTATCATCTTCCTCTGTGTATCCCTCCACTCTCGTCTGTCTTCTGCCCTCATGGGGACCAAAGTCTTCTCTCTGTCTTGTCATCTCAGGCCTGCATTTCCTCTTCTTTTTCTCCTTCCTTCCTCCAAAGACCAGACCCATGCCCCCCACACTCCTACCCTCCCACAAAAACAAAGAAACCAAAAAAATAGTGAAAGTCAAACTTTTCTTTACTAAACTAGGTCACTTCAGCAGCAATAAAGGGTAAGACAGATTTATTATTTAACTAGACATGAACAAGTAAACCCTTCACGTTACCAAAGTATAAGGGGGTCTGTTTTTAGTTGTTCTTGATTTTATTTACTGCATTTCAATATAACTTAAAGCTTTTTATGCTTTTATTGTTAATGCTAAAGTTAAATGGAAAGGCCACATCATCTTTATTCGTAATACAATAATTCTTTAACCTTAACAATGTGACATTTATTTCAGCCATCATACAATGTTGTATGAAATCCTTAATCCTTAGTCAATCAATCAATCAATCAATCAGATTTTATTGATTTAATTTTTAGATTAATTTCTAATAGATAAATAATGGATGAATAAGTCATCCCACCTTCATATATCAGTTCAGAGAGGTTCTGTGTCTGGCCTACCAGGCCTGGTTGCAGCTGGAGCTGGAGCTATGCTAATCACACTTTCCTGACTAAAGCTGAAAATACCATGAGGTCAGGAAAGATGTAAAAATGAAATCAAAGGAATATGGATACTTCACTGCACGTGTTTTTAGTTTGATTTCAATTCAGTTTTACTTATATAGATAAAGATCCTACAATAATACAGAGAAAACCCCAACAATCAAACAGCCCCCTATGAGCAAGCATGTGGTGACAGTGGGAAGGAAAACCTCCCTTTTAATAGGAAGAAACCTCCTGCAGAACTAGGCTCATGAGCATAAAAGCAAAGTTTGCTGGTCGATCTATGTCCCCACTCTAAACCATGGTCATGAACTGTGGCCTGTGGCTATTTACAGAAAGAATGCAATTGCACATACAAGCGGCAGAAAGAGGTGTAAGAGTACAGTCCCTGCTCCTTCAAATTAAAAGGAATCAGTTAGTTATGGTGGTCATTTTCATGTCATTTGGAATTGTAAATGATTCAGAACTTCCTTTCTTAAAGAATTAAAGAAAGGAACCAATCTCAATAATAAGTCTCCTTAGTACTGAGAGACTTGGACAAGCCTTTTGGTTGCCACACAGAAACGTATGGGTCACTTCACTCAGTTAGAAAAGACAAGCCTCCCACTTTCCTATGGATATTGCATTTTGAACCTTTATTTTTGCCTTTTATGCCTTGTTTCTATGAGTAAGATACAACATATTATCTTTGTAGATTTATAATATTAATTTGTTACTGAAAGTGAATATCAGGGGCAAAAATTTACAGACAAAATACTCCAAAAACACTGTAATTGGCCAATAAAAGTGACACCAGTGGAATGAGGTGCTAAACTGAATTGCTGTCCTTCTGTCACAGTCCATGCACACTTTGAGACTAAATGTTTGATCAGTCTGAATTTGATGCAGTTTAATTCTTCACATCTTCTTAACTTCAATTTGTGTTTTAGATGTGCTGTTCTTATCAGGTTCGATATCAGTCTTTTTCTCACTTTCTGCTTTTGCATCCATCCATCCATCCGTTTGTTCCCAATTCTCACTATTGTCTCATGCTCCATCCTTTTTATCCCCCCGGAGACTCTCATAGTTGTCCCTCCCCTCCTCCCCTCTCATAGTTATCCCGATTCTCTTCCCTTGTTTCCTTCCCTTTCTGCTGCAGTCTTTTCATCAGTTCCTTCTTTTCATCTTTCTATCCACATTCCATCTTGAATTAGTAAAATAAAAGCTCAAGAGGTGGAAAAAGTGCAGTGGGAGGGACAAAGATAAATGGACATGAGAGGGGATGAGAGGGAGAGATACATTACAGCAGAAAAAAAAGCAAGTGAGAGTTTCCATTTGGTGTCTCATTTAGCTCAGTGGTGTGTTCTTGCTGGCTCAGCCCTAAGGGCCCTTTAATGACCAGTATTAATGAAGCTTCCTATCTTCATTGCACACTAAAGCACACACAGAGACACACAGACTGTATGTTCCTGTTTTATAGTTTATCTTAAAACACACTCTTATACTGTTATTGCAGCAGAGGCTTCTGGTATTACTGAACAACGTTCAAGGCTGAAAGCTATTAGGGGTTAGTACAAAGTAATAGTGCGCATTTTTATGATTTTATGTATATATAAATGCATGAGTAACTGCACTGGTTAGAAAAATATGGGACATCAAATTAATCTGACACTAAATCAATTCCTCAATTAAACCCCGAGCAAATGAGATTCCTCCAATTTGCTGCAGTGCAAGTCAAGGTTTGCAATATAAAATAATTCTCCACAAGACCAAACACAAACAAGCCTCTAAACTAATGTCAGTCAAATAAACTAATAAGGTAAAAAACAGGACGTTCAGTAACTCCAAACATAATTAATAATTAATAAAACAAACCTGCAAAATAACTAAGGATAAAGGTCAGCGGTGGGTGGAGGCAAGGCATCTATCTGCCCCCTTTGGCTTCATGTACGTGCTGGTGACTTTCTACAGCTAATAAGCAATAACAAAAAGGAGACGGAGGACAGGCTGATAATGGATGAACAAAATAAGGTATAATTGGAGGGAGAATGTGTCAATGCTCAGGAGCACATGCAACAATAGCAGAAAACAAAAACAGTAACACACACCGTTTAGATACTCTTAAGATGTGAAACAAAAATATCTGCTGCTGGACTTAAACAGTAGTGACAGAAGTCTACCTGTTCTGCACAGTGATTCATATGTCATGTGCATCACTTTTAAATCTCAATCATCGTACTGTATCTACGTGTGTGTGTGTGTGTGTGTGTGTTGTTCCATGCGTTCTTCAGAAGTTAGTGCCTGCAGAGTGTTCGTGCATGTGTGTCTGTGTGCATAGAAGCCTTTGTTCTTGGTCCCAAGCTTTACCAACACATGATCACTGCTGCCCCAAGGAAGAGAAACGTCTTCTGCTCTCTTCCGTAATAGGGACCACAGGGAGTGTGGACAAGCAAACAAGAACAGAAGGGAACGAAGGAGCTGTAGGAATCCTGGGCCCATGAATTAAGACAGAGGGAGATGACAATAGAGGAAGACAGAGTGGGGAAAGATGATGGATGGAAGAATGAGAGAGAGCGCAAGAGAAAGGGAAAGAGAGGAAAAAGCTGCGAAGAGGGAAAATTCTCAGTTCAGTTCTCTCATGCAGACCACAGGACAAGAAACCAACATGTGTTTTGTCCAGTGTCAGACTTCTGTCTTAACATTTATTTAAAATGGGACTCATCTCTGCCAAGGTTTAAGATGCATTGTGGAGGTGCATTGTTTCTACCAGAATTATGCACTGATCAGCAACAACATTATGAAGGTGTAGTGAACAATATTCATTATCTCGTTGGAAATGGCTTTCCAAATCAGCAATGCAGATGGGAAACTGCAAAGTACAGTATGTGCCCCTTAGCCCACCCCATTGTTTAGGAATGGTCTAATGCAGAGGTCGGCAACCTTTAACACCCAAAGAGCCATTTTGACCCGGTTTCCACGGAAAAGAAAACACTGGGAGCCGCAAATACTTTTTGACATCTAAAATGAAGCTAACACTGTATATATGGTTTTTTTACCTTTACGCTTTGTATAAACAACTATAGTGTGTTGCTTACGAAATCCATGGAGTGCTACAGAGAAAATAAAATTTTATTTATGTAATGAACACATTTTGAACATTTTGAACTCTTCAAAAAATAATAACAAAAAAGAAACATGATGAGTTCAAGGTCTCCTTTAAATGAATTAAAAAGGTGAACTTAAATGATCCATGTAGCAAACAAAAAATGTCACGAGCCATCATCCTTATATCGCCTTTGGGCTTTCGGAGCATGTAGCGGAGCCTTGACCTGAATTTAAAAATAAACTGGAAAAAGCACTATGTCACTAAACAATGGAAAATAAATATTTGCAAAATATCTACATAAATATTTATTTTACCTGGTTAATGGGACTTCTGCTCCTGAACCTCTGCGCACAGCGTCTGCAAATTGGGGCTGTACGAAGTCACTTTCATCTTTACGCAGGACTGTAAGCGGTCGTCTGCGAGGCGTGAGCGGTGTTTGTTTTTAACATAGTTCATGGTGGAGAATAGCTGCTCACATACGTATGTGGAGCCGAAGATCGTCAGGACTCCAAATGCATATTTCTTCATGTTCATGTAGGCGTCAGGGATGGCGTTCCATGTTTCAAACACGAGTTTGTCCGGTCTTGGAAGGTTCTCAGTATCACTCCATTTGTGATTCTGAACAAGAGTGGCCTTCTGATGAGCAACATCTTCAAGATCCTC
>VVHJ01024461.1:6233-19146 GCA_015107715.1 Tylochromis polylepis
AGAAAGTTTTTAAAAAAAAAAAAATATATATATATATCTCTCTCTCTCTCTCTCTCTACACACACCTATATATATATATATATATATATATATATATATATATATATAAAACATAGTATGTTTGGCAGACAGCAACAGATGAGTGTGCATCTCTCTTTTAAAGGTTATTTAAAAGAAGAGTGTGAAAGTTATGAGGCTGAATTCAGCAGATATTTCCGCAAGTTCGATCACTTTCTTACTGAGATTTGATCAGTACCATGCCCGTCCTACATACCAGGCTACAGGACGCATACCTAGAAGGTCATACATAGGCTGCCAAAGGGATGACAAGGTGGTCCACACCTTGTCATCCCTGGTTTGAAAAAAATAAAACAAAATCTACTTCTGTAGGTCAATAGAGTCACCAAACGTTTCACAAATCGAATTCTACAGTGAAACTTGTTGTAATATGTCAGTGCACTTTTCCCCAGCTTCCTTAATGAGGGACTACAGGAACAACAGCCCGGAGTTCACAGATAACAACTGAACAGCTGACATTTTTTATGACAGCTTGAAGCTACAGTTGTTGGTGCAGTGCTGCAACGTGCTACACAAACACTTTAAATCAACACTCGCAATCCCGAGAACAGCTGTATTTCTCAGATGGTCACAGGAAATAGTCAAGCCGTGGCCAAGAATGGCACCGCTGAGTGTGGAAACGTCTTTTTCCTGCCTTTTGAAGGGAACGTCTTCAAATCAGGTTGCTTTGCTACGTCACATCTGAAGAGGGAGATTATTCAACGGATGGCAAATTCCTCTCTGTTACTTTTATAATCATATAGCATGCACGCATTCATTTTACCCTCAGCTTTACTGATAAAACAAGAAAATATGGAGATTAAATGTTGAGAATTATTGCAACCTAATGACTTAGATCACAGACAAAGTTATTGTTATTGTGTATGTTGCACTAGAATATTTATGGACAGTAAATAAAAAGGTACCATGAGCTGTAGCGGGATTATCTGTTCCCTGTCTTCAGCCATCTCTTCATCCCTTCGTCCCTCTCCGATTTTGTCCTTTCTTTTTTTGATTTATGCTTGTCTTCCTCCCTCACACTTTCTTTTTCTTCTTCTTCTCATTCTCCCAGGCCTCATTTCTAGCCTCTGTGGTTTTGTCCTGCTTGGTCTCTCCTGCCTACTCTCTTTTCCGTATCTCTTCAGTCCTCTCCGTATCTTCCGCCTGTCAAGACTCAGGATTCTCTTGCTGAAAAAGCTGGAAACATCACAACTGTTGAAATTCCTTTTCATCTTTGGTTTGCAGTGCAGGCCACTCAATATAAATGTGAAAGCATCTGGTTTACACTGTGGGAACATGTAGATGGGGCGCAGTATTACTAGGACCAGTGAAGAATTAACACTTGCTTTTAAGACTTCAACTCATCACGGCTGATATACAATCACAGACACTTTATTAGGTACGCTAGTACTGCTAGTACTGAGTTAGACCCCATTTAACTGCTGTAATTGTTCGTAGCATAGATTCAACAAGGTTCTGGAAACATTCCTCAGAGACTGTGATCCACATTGACATGATAGCATCACACAGTTGCTGCAGATTTGTTGGCTGCACATCCTTGATGCGAATCATCCATTCTACCACATTCCAAAGTATTTGATACTAAGAGACCCAACGCGGGCCAAGAAAATATCCCCCACACCATTACACCACCACCAGTAGCCTGAACCACTGATACAAGGTGGGATGGATCCACACTTTCATGGTGTTTACACCAAATTCTGACCTCTTTTTCTGGACCATTCTCTGTAATCCCTAGAGATGGTTGTGTGGAAAAAAAAAACAGTAGCTCAATCAGCAGTTTCTAAAATACTCAGAAATACTGTGGCACCAACAATCATGCCATACTTAAATCACTTAAATCACCTTTCTTCCCTATTCTGATGCTAAGTTTTAACTCATCAGGTGGTCTGGACCATAGCCACGTGACGTGCTGGTTGTGATTGGTTGATAAGATATTTGTATCAGCAAGCAGCTGAACAGGGGTACCTAATGAAGTGGCCTGTGAATGTCTATTTCTTGGTACATAAGTAAAGCGTGGAGCCTAAATCGCATGAAGAAAAGTCTGAAATATACAATTTTCCACTAACCAGTCAATTTCACACAGTTTTATAAAGCCAGAGATTGTGAACAAAATTACTTGCTAAAGTGCTGAGGGGCAGTACGCCTGCAGCTGTTTGACCTGAGTAAGTGACAAAAACCAGCGAGTCCGCCCCTCTGACACTGAACTGAACTCTTAGCTTAGATTAGATGAAAATCTAGAAACCAACGCAATTAGCCTGGCTTACTCCAAAAGTTAAACAACGCTTTGTTTAGCTTTATAGCCCAGTTTGTACATTAGTGTTTTGTTCAGAGCAAAACAAAACAAGCTGTACTACTAAACATGGGGTCTGGAGGCTTCTTGCACTCTGACTAAACTAGGCTAACTGTTTCCTTTTTATTCAGATATTCTGCTGAGCTAAGTTTATGGACTCCTTTACTCTTTTACTACTTTCTATAAAATATACAGTGAATAATAAAGTGAGAAACCACAAATCAGCTTGATAAATAATTTAGGTAATAATTTATCATCATTTTCATAAAACACCATAAAAGCAATTTTCAGACTGGACACAACGGAGGCTATCTTGGCAGCCATTTTGTTTGTGTTTGAGTGCTGAACTTCCTTTTCCTGTTCTGTAGCTTATCTAGCAATGTAGACTATATTTTCTAAACAGCAACACTTGTTTAGGGCAAAACTACAGCAAGTCAAGCCGAAGTAAGAAATGTTATGACGCTTTGTTGTTATAGCAGTTGGCAAAGGCGATAACCACTGGGTCGAGAACTGTGATTCTGGCATGAGAGTGGAGTGGTTGTTTCTGATCTTCTTAGCTAACTCTTGGCATGAAAGCAAACACTTTTCTTTTTTTGCAGCATGTTGATATATTTCTTTAATTGCTGTTCGCATCTATAATTATAGTAAGCTACATAAATCAGTATCCATCCATTTGCAGTGCCTCTGCGTTTCCTATTTGGTTTTTCATCTCTTGAGTCGAAGAGCAGCTCAGGGTAAGAAATCTCCATTATATTTGATACTTATTTAGTAATTTCCTTTTCAGATAGCAGATGGACCCATCTATCCTATCTGATGCCGCTTATTGGGTCTGTCCATGCTTGGCTGAGGCTGAAATTGTAAAGCTGGATTGGGGGGGGGAGATAGTAATACGCTCAACCAAAACAAAAACCTTGTCCGTAAGCCAACTGTGTTTCGGGGGCACCGTGTAGGTTGTTTAGTATGTTTCCTGAGGCCCCCGACTTGCACGTTAATCAGCTGTTTGCTATTTTGCTTGTTCCAAGTCAGCAAATGTTTTCTGGCTCAGTTGACTGGGCGATGTGTTGTGTAGAGAGAACCACTGGAGTTGTTCCCTTCTTTTGTTATTCAGGTCTCGGTGATACGTCAGTCCTGCTCTGAGCCATTGTGGATACGGAGGTTCCCATTGTTTACTGTCAGTGGCAGCATTGCTATGTGTGTGTGCATGGAGTGTGCATATTCAGCTGCTTCTCGCTGTTTTCATTCATTATTATGTCCTGGATAGTCTATGTAAATGTGTCCAGGCTAGCAGCAGACGATAACAGTTAAAAAGCACTGGCTCAAACCCTGCATAACTAAGACTGTGTGTATGGGAATAACAATCCAGATGCAGTGCAGTAGGGGTTGTGTAAAGGAAAGTAGGCCCCTACCTTCCCCCCGTGCTAACCAGAGCATGGTAGTTTGTTTTTATGACAGCCTTTTTTTGGCATTGTTCTGGTCGGATAGCGCTCGCCTTCCCTACCGTGGGACCGGCCGTTAGTGCAGGAAGTGCTGGGAGGGCACATCTTGAACATACACACATGCTGGATTGCAGGCTACAGCACTCACAACCCCTCCCGAGCCATCGCCCCACACTCACGCATAAAGTTTTGAAAGGACAATAAAAAAAAGTTGCCCTGCGGCTTGCCGGCTGGTAATCTGCAGTTTATTCAGGAAGGAGCTGCAGTCAGGCTAATGGCCTCTCTCCAGGGTAGGCTCTACAGAAGGGCCAGTGGAGGCTTATCGGCAGCAGGAGGGCCCCTACATGACTGCTCTCTGAGATCTCCACTGAGCTTGTGTGTGGGAGTAGCTTAGCTTTCGTAGCTAGAAGGAGGGTAGAGCTACTCTGCTTTATGTCCTCCTGTGATTGTCTTGAGTTAGCTCGGCTTGTAGGAAAATCAAGTTACTTATTACCATTCTCAGATACCATTCTCATTCTCAGAAGTAGAGATGTTTACCAAGTGTAGCACTTCTAAATTCAAAGTTAACTATCAAACCTTATTGCAAAGTCCAAGGTAGACTTCTACTAACCAAGCATTTCTTTCAGATACTATGGGAAACTTTTGATAAGTGCAGAGGATGGAAGGCAGTGTGTGTGCCATACTGTTCAAATGTCTACACAGCTGTGGTTTATATCTTTGCCTTAATCAGAGACGTCTCAGTAAGGAGTCAGCATGATTTGTAGAAAACAATGTAATGTGCGATGAAGAGGAGTGAGATGACTTGCCCCCTGTCTGACTAATCACATTTTGCCTCATGGATCTCAGCGTGACGTATCCACCATGATCCGAGTCCATGAATCACCGATCTTTTTCTTCATCTGTTGTGACTGAAATTAGTAAATGGCACAGTCTTCATACCAGCTGCTAATACTGCAACAGAGAGGTATCCTGTCACAAGTACCATCTAAAAGATTTATTAAACAAGAGCCTTTTTATGGCTTGAAGAAAGAGGCAATGCAGGGAGTGAATCATTCATGCATATGCTAAACTCACTGTTTAACCAGTAAATGGCAGTGACATCTGACACTGTTCTGCATGCAGTTAACCTAAAAACTGGGAGACGTCCTCATAAAGTTTGCTGATCACGAAGACGACCTCAGTCTTCTCCTCTTAAGACTCCTGCTGATCTTCTTTCGTTTACTTTTTCCACACTTAGCTTATCTCAGGCCATGCTAAGGTTCTTGTTAGCACCTTATTGGTCTCACCTGAAATCTAGCACTAAATCCTCCTTTGAGTCTGTCTGTATGAGTAGCTGCAGGCACAATAGTCCCTATTGTTGAGGAGGGGGTTTGAAAAAGAGAAAGCAATTCTGGACTAGCCCCTCTCGCCCAACCCTGTCCTGCTGCAGACTCACCTCTGACCCGCAGGCTGGTTGCGCTCTCACCCATCTCCCGCTGCTCTTTTCCAGTCCACTGCTCTCTGCATGAAGCCCGACTTGTTTAAAGAAAGGGATGGAAAGAAAGGAAGATACTCAGTGGGATGAGGCCTCAATAATACGACAGAAAGAAGATAAGAGGAGAGGGATTTTGACTGGGATGAATACAAGAGGAAAGGTTGGCAAGAGGTAAATAAAAAAAATAGAGAGAAACATATTCAGGTTGCCAGGTTTGGTCAACTCTTAGAGAGAGATTGGAAAACCAAGAAGGAAGCTGGCTTGCCCAGACAACAGCCCTGAGAAACCAAGATAAGAGCTGACCAGCAGTCAACAATTACACCATCAATTTCCAGTCTGGCTTTTGCCTTCTCACTCTCTTTTTCAAGCTTATTCATCTTTTTGCTTCTTGGTACTGTCTCCTATTCTCTTTTCTCCCCCATTGTTTCTACTCTTTGTGTGTTTTTCAACGATCTCTCCACGAGGATCCATCCATTATCATAGAGATAAACTCTTTTATCTTGTGTTTGGAGAAATGAAAAAAAAATCTCTCTAAAAATATTTAATCAAGTCCTGAAGTTATGGATAGTTTTCAGGCATTTATATCACATATCAAGGAGTTCAGCATGTTGTGCAAGAATGGAAGCCATATAAGTTTAGCTGAACAATTAGCTACAGTCTGGAAAAACAGCGGTTGAAGACCGTGGCCCGGCCAAAGTTACTGCGACTGTGTGAAATCTTACTGCCTCTGAAATAGCTGCTTTGAAGGCGGACGCCAGGTCTGTGATGACTCGCAGTCAATTACCGTCTTCAAACTGACGTTAGCGTGTCAGAGATAACGGTAAAATGGCGATAAGATGGAGTCGGTCTCCAATCAGTCTGTGATTAAATGGGGTCAGGCTGGCAATTACATGCTATCTGTTTATGATAATATGCCAGTTAACTGTGGTAAATTAGCAAAAAATCTCAAATCTGTTGTGTCTGCAAATGTGTCATTATCTACATATACGGAAATTCACATTAAAGAGACTTTCATATTAACTACTTATATTCAGAGTCAAACTTCATAGATTTGAAACAGAAATTCATTCGCAGATATAGTGCTGTAGTTGCTGCAGGATGGAAAATTAACTTTAAAATGACATACGCGCTCCGCAACCTGGCTTTATACAATTAAACAACCAGTTGGCAACCAGTTGATTTTGTCACTGCAACTGCTTGCAGTCAGTCGCAGAATAGCTAAAAAATTCAGTGCAATCACTGAGAAACTACTTATTTTTCCCAGTCAAGAGGTGTTTGCAGTCTTATGGTTATTCTAGTGTGACTGACTTTAAACTTTGAGAGGTGCTACTTCACATAAAACGTGACTTTTACTGTTGGTAATTAACATAAATTGTGTCCCTTCAAATGCTAAGTTAGAATGATCAAAGCTTTGTGAGCCTGTAATTTCTTAATCATCACTGACTGTATAAAACACTATTCAGAGCTAACACAGCATTAAATTTTCACCCACCAGTACCGCTTGACTTTTTGACTTCTTGGATCAGATTCACCTCAAAACGGACTATTTTATTTTTCAGATGTTCAAAAATGCACCAACATCGGTGCCGGTTTAGCTCACTGGGATGAGCAGGCGACCATATGCTGCATGGGTTCGAATCCGACCTGCGGCCTTTTGCCGTGTGTCTTCCCCTCTCCCTCTGCTTTCCTGTCACTCTTCACTGTACCCTTTCTAATAAAGCCGTAAATAGGCCAAGAAAAAAAGCACCAACATTCCAAATTGGGTCCAAAAGTGCAGATAAATTAATTAAATTAGCAGAAGTGAGCCCTAGCGACAGTAATCAACTACAGCTACCCCTGTCAGCACAGCCATTGATCTGAGAGTCATGCCCATAACTTAAGCTTTAACAAAATCCAAAAGGGTAACTTATAAATAAGTTGTACCCCATTCAGCCTTTATCAAGGCAGAAATAAGCTACAAATATCAGAATAGTCTTTTTGGACTAGACTGTAACACATGTTCTGAATATGGCCATTTTAACATGGGAGCCCATGGGAATTGACTGACTTTTTAGCCAGCCTCCAGTGGCTATTTGTGGAACAGATTTTTTTTTTTGCCACTTATGTTAGATCGACTTTTCAGTGCAAGAGGTTGCTGCTTGATAGAAACTTTTTTGTTGTTGTTGTTGTTGTTAAATAAGTGTTTGATGTAGTGGAAAATTAGAAGCAGTTCGTTATCTGAACGTTACACGAGGCTTCAAAAGTAACATTATTGAAATCAAGCAAGTCTCTTCCTAGCTTTGTGTTTCCTCGCTGATGCGCATTGCAGAGACACATCCTGGTAGTCTTGCATGCGATCTTTATCATGAAAAAAAAAAGGCAGCAAGATAAACCTTAAAGGAAATCTATTCTGATAGTTATTACTTGCTACTTTTATTTGAAGGAAGAAGGCGAATACTTCTTCCCCTGCTTATGCTTTCAGCATTCCTTCAACCAGCCAGTCGAGTACGGAAGGCCAGGTGCTTTCTCTCAGTTGCTCACAATCTCACCTTCGCCAGCACATTCACACATAGGCTGCCAAATGTGCGCATTTGCTCACACACTTATGCGTGCTCACACATTGTCTCTCTCTCACAGAGAGCTGTGGCATATGGAACAGTTTATCTTCCCGTGTTATTTTCTTTTCTTTCCCGTACCTATTAGGCAAAGTCTTTTTTAGGAACGCCAGGGAGGAGAGAATGGCTAACTCTTTATTATGATTTTTTTTGCCTGAGGTTAGACCAGCCACGGAGCACACGCACCCTCTCACGCACACACAAATCACGCAGACGCACACACACATACACATACACATGCAGCAGCCCTCTGATTCAACACTTCAAAAAATCAATAACGTCTCTTTCGAAAAAGCCTTAAAGCTAATGCAAAGAGACGGTGAGAGAGTGAAGGGGGTTGCTGATGAACCCCAACAACAGGCACTTACAGCAGGCTTACTCTGCCTCTGTTTTGCTCACTTTCTGTGCTGATTCTCGATAGATAGATAGATAGATAGATAGATAGATAGATAGATAGATAGATAGATAGATGTGACCGTTTTAAATGGGCTTCCCTTTTTAAAATTCATTGACAGTCCATCCCGCCATCTCTCTATCCATCCTGTCCTCTCATATCTCTGTGGCCGAATAGCTCTGATTTGTGTACCAGGATTAAAATCCTCAAATTTGTCTTTCACTCCCTGTGGGAGAGGACTGTGCTTTTTAATTAATTGATTTTGAAATGAAGTTAGCTGCTGTGTCTGTCTGTGTGTGCGTGCACTGACATGTCTGTCTGCGCGGCGGGTCTCTGTGTGGTTTCGGCTGAGTGTGTCAGAGTGTGTCCCCGATGCTTAGCTGGGTAAAGGAGGGGTGGGGTTGTGGGTTTTGCTGAGCGTGTGTCTGTATTTTTCTCTGTGCCTTTGTTGGAGAAGCTGCGGTAATAGATATCTAAATCTCCATCCGAAAGTGCAAAAACTATAATTTGTGTTTCTGTAGGCCTTATGTGTGTGTTTAGTTTAGTTTCTTTACAATTTGTTTTTCAAATTAATTGACAGCATGTGTGAATTGCCATGGTTTGGCTGTTAGGTAAGGCAGATTCTCCTTGTCTTTCACATGTGTTTATGCTATCCTCAGCTGCTGGCGATAGCCTATGAATTATATATAAGAGCTTCAATTGTACTCTTGGTTCTCGGTCATACATTGTAGGACCTTAGCAGGAAACCCCAGTGATTCCCTTTACTTACTGATCAGACTGCATCCATCACACCACACCTGCAAAGGTGGCTATTCTTTGCGTGTTTGCAAAAGGACAAAGTCTGTCCACATACATATGAGCACAAGCTCAAGTACTTAAAAGCATCTTTCCTGCTGCAGTAGGTGTCATTGGGACCACACTATGGTATGACACAAGACAGACTCACAAGGCTGGTAAACAGCCTAATCGCAGTGACTCAGTAAACTCTACTTCTGATCAATCTGTGCTGCAGATTCTCCACCAAAACCGGATTCAGAATTAATGCTACACATGGCAGCGGCCCTCTGGTTACTCATGAGCCCTTTTAACACGAGCGCCTTTGCATTTGTTCACACTTTTTCATAAACGACAACCTGTGCGAGGGCCGTCACCGTGCTCCGTGCGTTTCTGACTTTTCTCGTGCGCAGCTGGGCGGACGCACTCGGATGCTTTGTCCACGAGCTGCTGCAGCGTTGTACGCCTACCGTATTACGCAGTGCACACAAAGGTGCGTTCACCGTCGCAGCACGTTGCCTCTGCGCTGGCAGCGCATGGGGATTGTGCCGCTGATCAGTGGGGTTGCTTTGTGCATCACAGTGGCAGTGGTATATCTGCTGCTTGCTGTCAGACCCACATCGTCTGTCGCAGTGTGTGCGTGTCTGTGTATTTCCGGTAGTGTTTTTGTCAGCTTGTCTGCGTGCGGGTCTTTGTGTCTGAATATATGTGAGTGTGCATCTTTGTCTCTTTGTGAGCGGATGTGTGGATGTTTGTTTCTGATCCTGTGTATGTGTGTAAAGGCTATAATTTTAGCGTTACTATTTATTATTATTATTAATTATACTAGCGCTATCTCCATATTATGTGTCTGTATTTGTGTATATGTTAACACAGTTAAATGATAGATAGATCTCCTGCTAGACTTTATTAACAACATTTACTACAATCTCTTCTGGGTTTGTCTGAGTGGGGAGATTAAGATGTGCACACATGCTCACACATGCACAGGGGGGCATCCATTGTAAAATCATTGAAAACATGGGTTGCAGCATTCCAACACATTCACAGGCACTCATCACACTGATCTCACATATTCTTGTTCTGTCATAATGTGCCACACTTCCCACACTTAAAAAAAACCCCTCACAAACAGGCAGTTTGTAATTAGTATGAAGGCTTTTTGAAGCATTCTATGCGTGTCTCTTTTGTGGCCTGTTTCATTCACTATGAAATACCTTCGACTCAGAAACTCAAACACCCGGGAAAGTGCACCTCAGTGTTGATACCAGACTACAAAGACATCAGGGTGTATCACTGTCACTGTGAGTGGGTGAGTGTGTTTGCTGCATTTTGCAGTACCAGCAGCTGGAACCAATCGATTCGTCTAGCAGAAGGAATTGTTTGATTCCTTATCATTCATTTCAAGTGAATAGTCTGCATTTAGTCCGGAAACAACCAGAAAGAGTTTAACTAGTAAATGATGAAATGATCTTTTACTAGTTAAAAGATCATTTTATATACTGAAACTAACACAAAAATCATGATGCAAAAGGAATGTGATGATAATCAACCACCACATCAGCTCACCACAACAGCTGCCAGCACCAGGCGTCAATAGACCATATAGGCAATATTAAAGTTCAGTGCAACAGCTCAGAAGCTTAATTAAAAAGACAAACTCAGTATAAATTACTAGCTTCTGGTATGGCCTCAGCCACACAGGCCTAGACACCAATCATCACCTGGCAAACTCAGGTAACCAGGGGAAACCCATTCCAAAACCAACTCGCCAACCATACGCCAATCCAAGTGGTTGATGAGATGTTGCCGGAGGTTTCTGGCTGCTGCTGGGTGAAAAGTGGGCGCTGCACCAAAAACCTAGTTGTGAGTGTGTTGGACACCAACTGATTGACTTGTCTGCACTGGTCATCATTTACTCTCCAAGCTTTAGTGCAACTTGGAAAAAACTGGACACAAACTGGAAACAGAGAATATTTGCCTTCAAAGTAAAAGTCGCAGCTTTCGAAATGTGTTGGCTTCTGTGGTAAGATACTACTTTTACTTTGAAGGTAGACATTCTTCGTTTCCGGTTTGTGATGCACTTGTTACAGTTTCACTACTGCTTGGCAAGTAGGTTCCAAATGTTTTAAACAATCCAGCATCTTCCATAAAATCTACTGTCACCTGTGGCAACCTGCTAGCATCCAAAGCAATAGCAAGACGGTTTTCAGTACAGGACTGTGTAGATCTTTGCAACCAATTACATGCTAGCGATTATAACCTCCAGCAACCACTCACACCCACTTGGGGAATACCATTTTCCCCTCGTGACTGATCATTACTTCATAGTCAACGACTGGTTTTTAGCCCTATGTTAGCCTAGTTTTGTGAGTGTCATTTGACTGGGCATTTGTTCAACTACTTCGTACTCACATACTGCATGTCTTTACTCTAAAATCTTTTTCTCTTGGTGGATAAAAAAGTTGTCAAGAAGTAGTTCCCAGTTTGTAAAATAACTGATAGATAAAACCAGCTAATTTTTCAGCCATGGTAGATGTTTTTTCTTTGTTTGCTTTTTTACTCAGTATGCTAAGCTAGGCTAAAGACCTGGCCAACTATGTTTCGTCCTCCTGCCTCATGCTAAACAAACTTGTGCTTTTTATTTTGGGAGAACAACACGCAAAAATGTTGAACCATTTTTACTTTGGCATGGATCATCATTTTTGTAATTACAACTCTTACTCGCCACAAAATAAAAACATCCATCTAAAAGAAATGTCAGGCACATAACTTGTGGTTTAATTACGCGAACGTAATGGCTGATCATTTCAGACATTTAGAGGTAGGTGGACTGATCGACTATTATATGGGTCTTTTGTTTTTCCACCTTTAAAGCAGAGCCAGACCAAGTGTTTCCTTATTTTCTATCTTTATGTTAAGTTAACGTAGCTTGTCGTCTGGCTTTAGCTTCGTATTTAGCATGCAGACATGAGTGTGGTATCAATCTTAAGATTCTGGCAAGAATGCAAATAACTATGTTTCCCAGAGTGTGGAATTATGACTTCAAAGAAAAGTGGCCCAACAGAGACAGAGATGCAGTGGCAGGCAGCTAAATAGATTGGAAAAGAGGAGGCTGAGAGAAAGTCAGAATATGGCAGAGGGAGAAAAAAAGACAATGTAGGTTGAAATGAAGAAAAGTTATAGAGGGAGAACAGGAGCCTGAGAAGTGTCTGAGATGATGAAAAAGAGTCAGAAAAAGTGTGATAGAGTGATGGAGACAAAAATAGGAAAGCGACGAATACGGCAGATAAAAAATGGAGTGGCAGAATGTGTGATTGTTGTGGCCAGAAACTCTCTGACTTCTGCTTGGTGACCACAGTCCTCCTCTGCACTTCATTTATTGTTACTCTTTATTTGATTTTTTTTTATACTGCTGTCATTTTCCCCACTCCCCGTTTGCCACCCAGACACCCTGCCGCTTTTGTTTTTCCATTGCAGCAATAAAATGGCCTAGTTCTCTTCTCCTGCCTTGACTTGAAGTACCAGTGAATGTTTTTTGTTTTTTGGTTGCCGAACTGTACTTTCTAGTAATTTTGTAATCTGTGTTTATTTCGTAAGAACAGTTGATTGAAGTGCTGTGGTTAGCTGTTAAGATTTTACTGTTGTAACTATTTACCTCAGTGGCCTTCACGTTTTAAATGAGGAGAATGTAGACAGCTCTTTTGAATTTCTCAGCATGGGCCGAAATTATCATAAAAAAAGAATGACAGATTTGTCTTGAATTTGACGCATCCTTTTAAGCAGACCAATTTGTATTTACATGCTGCCAGTCTGTCTCAACATGCTCCCCGACACTGGCGTTGGGTGTGTGGAGATGTGGCTTCCATT
>VVHJ01024464.1:15999-29658 GCA_015107715.1 Tylochromis polylepis
ACGAGAAATGGGAGATGGTGTCCAGGAGGCCATAAAGAAGCATGACAACCTGAAGAGCACCTCCACTAATCAGAGGTGAGAGAGATCCCGTGCCTCTGGATAGTTTCCATTTTAAATTTTTTATTTTAACAGCTTTTCCAGCACAAAACTGGACAAACTTCTGCTGATTCAATGTTCGAACTACAGCACAAGTGTCTGTAACTCCTATTGCAGTAAATCAGCTAAACCACCAGATGTCTCCTCAGTCATATCTAATGAGTTTGTATCCATGATCAGCATTTCACAGCAACTACTTTAACATGAACCGAATACTTTAGATACAAAAAAAGGTAAGAAAAGTCTAAAGTTTTATGGCTAATGGTGAAATGTTGTCTCATTTTCATGAATAAATGGCACCATGCAGTTTAGCTTCAAAATGAAGTGTATTCAGGCTGAAAAGACAACATCTTCCTTTATAAAATCAGTTGCAATACAGTGACAAAGGTTACATTTATAAAATAAGAGAAGACAGTTTATTTATCCCCAAAGTTGTGTAATTCCTGTGTTACAGAAGCTAAAACATTAAATATAGTCTATAAAAGAATACCTTAAATAATGTAGAAAGCTAAAAAAATAAATAAATAAATTGCATAACTAAACAAATACTTGAAATGAAGCAAAGATAATACTTAACATCGGATCTCAATTACATAATAAAGAAAAATGAGAAAAAGATGCCCAGTAAGAAAATGAAAATCATGAAATTCATTAAAAATTCTATTTAAAGTGTTATATAATACAAGAAACTGGCTTCACAACACAAAACATAAAAAAAAAAGTTTAAATAAGCAACATGAAAATTAATAAAAAAGGGCACACTAAACAAACATGAGATTACATTAAAGTCATACCAGAGTGTAAAGTGAGCAGGTCATGTAGATTATGTTTGTTTGGCTAATGAGAATTATGTGGACAGTGTCTACATAATTTTGGTCATTTTGGTTCACACTCACTTTCTACTTTATTAGCTGCACCTATAATGTCTAATCAGCCAATCACATGGCAGCAGCTCAAGAAGACTTCCTGAAGTTGAAACTGAACATCAGAATGGAGAACAAAGGGGATTTCAGTGACTGTGACCATGACATGGTTGTTGGTGCCAGACAGGCTGGACTGAGTGTTTCAGAACCTGCTGATCTGCTGGGATTTTGCAACACAACCATCTCTAGGGTTTACATAGAATAGTCCAAAAAAGTGAAAATTTCCAGTGAGCAGCAGTTCTTGGGGTTAAAATACCTTGTTGATATCAGAGGAGAATGATCAGACTGCTCCGAACTGGTGGAAATCCAACAATAAGTTCAAAAACAATCGCTACAACCAATGTTTGCAGAAGAGCGTCTATGAATGCATAACATGCAAAACCCTGCAGAAGATAGACTAAAGAAGCAGAAGAACAGACCGGGTGCACTCCTGTCAGCTAAGAAGTGGAAACTAAGACCACATGGGCTCACTATAATTGGATGGCAGAAGATTATAACAATGTTGCCTGGTCTGATGAGCTTAGATTTGTCCTGCGATGTTCGGATGACAGAGCCAAAATCTGACAGGAACAACATAAAAGCATGCATCCATCCTGCCTTGTATCAGCAGACTACTGGTGGTGTAATGCTGTCAGGGATATTTTCTTGACACACTTTAGGACTCATTAGTACCAACTTAACATCGCTTAAACACCACATGCTACTTGAAGGACAAACACAAAAGAAAATACAGAGAAACACGCCATTAACAATCATCCGTTTGCTTCAAAAAACACCGGTACAACAATTCTTCTATGAATATTAATAGGCAGTGACTCACACAAAGCTGAAGTAATGACATGCAGTAAAACAGGAAACTGGATTCAGACTACTTTAGTATTCAGACTCATTAATACTGTCGTAGAAAATGATGAATGAAAGAAAATACACTTACAGATCTAAGTGGCAAAGCAGATTCAGTTTCCAAATCTAATTTGAAAAGCATAACCATCGTCTCCGGTAAGTGGCACACATAAAATGGCAATTAATGTTCATCTCTGCAGACTCCTGCCTGATTTATAGCAGTCTGTATCAAGGTAGCAACCACTGTCCTTCCTATAATAACTAACTAACAGCAGCTCATTAAAATGATCACGCATGCAGAAAACGAAACGAAACAATACAAAACAATGGTGGCAGCACGAATATCTATAAAGCTCATCACATATGCAAGCCCAGTTAGAAGCATAGGAAAGGTTACCATATAAAAAGCAAACAGCTGACATCCTGATAAAAGAACTTCTCGGTATATATGTGGGCGCCGGGAAGGTGGGGGTAATAAAAGAGGCAGCACAAAAGGCGGATGTGAATTACGAGAGAGGAAGGAGACAACATCAGGAGTGTGTGTGAGGACGTTAATACTTTAGTTGTGGCTCTTTGGTGTAGTGGTTAACACATCTGCCATGCATGTGAAAGATCCCCTTGCTCAGCTCTGGCAGGACACATGACCCAGCTTCAAAGGTGCACGAGCTAGCATCTCAGTCCCAGACCTGGAAAAATGGGAAAGCTGCATCAGGAAGGGGATCAAATTTGGTAACCCCCATAAAAAAAATAAATAAAATAAAGCACTTTAAAGCTTGTAGTTAAGTTTTAACTGACATCCAGTGCCACCCATATTCTGTACATTGTATGCTGTGTGTAAATAATAAATAAACAATAAAAGTCTGAGCATGCGGTCAGGTTGGAAAAAAGGCCCATCAAACATTTATGTAACTTAATGAAAGACGTTTGAGAGCGCATTTCTCTGCCAAGGCCAGTGATTTATCTTGTGAGTGAATTAAAAACTCCTGAATGGAAACTCATATCTGTATCCAACAGGCACATCCACAAAAACCTAAACACCACATAGCTGAAGCACAGTTACTATGCTACATCAATCCCTGAACTCAAACACTAACAGTCCGTGAGTCTTTGTGCTCCATCTTAAAAGGTACTTTTTGTAATTACCCACTCTGGGAAATTTAATTCTAACCTTCAACAGCAGGGGGCAGCACTTTACCAGTTTGTATGTTGAGATTTTTTTCACTTTCTGTTCTTTTAACTTTGTATATTTCTTTTTGGCCCTATCCCCGTTTTCTCAGGGGACTTCAACATTTTAAATAAGAATGTTTTTACGGACTTACGTGGTTAAATAAGGTCACATATTGTTGTATAAAGTGGTATTGCATAAAAGTCCAGTCCAGTCTTAGTTTAACTTCAGTCGATATCTCCCCTGCTGCGGTCACACGAGGGAAAACGGTCCCTGGACGTGGGGACCAGGTGTACGATCACTCACAGTTAGTTGCTGTCTTCAAAACAACTTTGTTGCGTTAAGATGGTGATAAAACAGCAATAAGATTGAATCAGTCTGCTTTCAGTTTGCAGTTGAATGGGGTCAAGAATGGCAGTTTACCTGCAACTGGATAATGTGACAATTAACTGTGATAAATTGGTGAAAATTGCAAACCTGTGGCCATCTACACGCAAAGAAATTCACTCCAGACAGAACCTCATAGTTCTGAAACAGCATTCAGGATGGAGTTTGGAAAATTAAAAAGACTCCCCACAACCTTACTGCTATATAGGGATGTGTCCAAAATACAACCAGATGGCAACCAACTGAATTGCTAGTGCTGTGTTGCGCTGGCAAACTGCCCACATTCATGAACTAGATGGAAGTTCTCTGCAAATGTAAAAACTCAGAGTGACTGCAATCGTTTGGAGACAGGTTGCCTCCCACCAGGCGACATGTACAATCAAAAGTAGTCACCCAAAGGTTGAGGGTGCTGCATGCTCAGCCTTAGTCACCCCATGCACCTGCATTTGGCTGCTGAAAGTGATGTTTGATAGGCAACCACAGATTTGTTTTTAATCTATTTATTTACTTTTACTGCTGTTGTGTGACCGAGCCATTCGACACAGTGCATTGATGTTTTGGATTCTTTTGGTAGCTAAACAAATTTACAATAACTACCTTTAAAAATCAAATATAACTCAAAGTAAAAAATAAAGAAATAATTCAATATAAGCAAGTAAGCTTAAAGTACCTCAGATTAGGTTTAATGTGCTAGTTTAATTAATTAAGTTCATCAAGTGCGGACATGGCATTTACAAAAAAGGTTTCATAAAAATTAGATTCACAGATTTTACACAATGCTGCTGACAGGCAAACAGGAACAAAAGCATAAAGAAAACAAATAAAAAAAAAAACAGGAAACTAGTTCATATGCACAAATACACACTGTGTGGGGTAAAAATGTGCTTAAAGATAGATGTCAGTTAGTTACAATGGTGTTTGCAAAGTTTCTGAATCCTTGAGTCTCTATAATACTGTAAATAAATAAATGATAGATTGAATGAATGAAAGAAAGAATGAACAATCTGTTTTTTGGTCTTTTGCTTAACTGGATTATCTTTGTCTTCTTTTAGGAGATCTGATGATGTTTTTGGATCTAAACTTCTAAAGTGTTTGCATCATTTTCAGCACCTCTGTAGATATGCCCCCTTTCATCTTAATTTAACGTATATTCAGCTTCCAGTGATTTCCTTTTTTTAAAAAATTTTAAAATTTTTTTTTTTTTTTAGCTCTAACACGATTATTCTAACCACGGTCTGAATGTGGATACTTGCGCAACGTGTTTTGCAGTGTGAGATGTTAAAGGTGGACCTTAACCTCGTCTTTTGTAAGCATTAATATTCTCTCATTGGTGCCAAGAGGGAAATGTTCGAGCCGCAGGGCTTCTCTGAACTTCATTATAACCTGCCAGCAGACGGTGAGCGCGTCTGTGCGCTCCAATCACTGATAGGCTCGTTCTAGTCACATGCGCTCTTCCTTATTTCACCGAGGACTTGCTATAAAACCTACAGCCCCTCATGCAGGGAGCGATCAAACAGAAATCAGAGGACTAATGCTACTGCTGGATTTGCTTGTTTTATTGTTACTATCGGCTGGGGGGGAAAAAACGCAAAAACGGATTTTTTTTTCCTCCTGGTATTTTTTTTTGTTTTTTGGACCGCCTGACATTTCAACTGGTGTTTCGAGACGATGCTGTCAGGATTTGGGACTGAGACAGGATGTTCTGATCTTATTTCTGCCTGATTTTTCTCCACTTTGAGCTGTAATGGATGCAACAGCCTCAGCGGAGTGATTTACATCGGAAGTGCTTTGCGGCTCGAAAACTTTAATGTTTTTAATTTCGCCGAAGATGAATGAATGGAAAGGATCAAGAGAGCGTGGTTTTCAGTGAGGCCACCTTTTATCTGTTATTTCCCAAACGCGGCGCTTTCTCCTGACACTAACGCTGAGCAGTGGTTTGTATGAAGCGTGTTTGTTGTGATGCTTCTCTCCTCCATTTCCACTGACACCACTTTGGATTTCCCCTTTTGGATCTGTGCGTTTCCAGAATGGCTCGCTTCGCAGAAGATCTACCCACCCGCTATGGAGGAAGCGCAGGCGGCGGAGGGAGAGGTGGACCGGGCGCAGGGAGAGGAGGCGCCCGGGGTGGTGGCGCTCCGGGTGGGCAGAGGATGTACAAGCAGTCGATGGCCCAGAGAGCCCGGACGATGGCCATCTACAACCCGAACCCTGTCAAACAAAACTGCTTCACCGTCAACCGCTCCCTCTTCATCTTCCGCGAGGACAACCTCATCAGGAAGTATGCAAAGCGAATAACAGAGTGGCCATATCCTTCCTGACGCACAGAGCAGGTGCATCTGTAGCCTGAAGGCACAGTGGTTGAAAAGCAGAGTCACACCACCGCCTGCAGGCCCGTTTGCCAAGCTATTAAGTTTAGATGTGGATTATCTTCTCTAGTGTTGAATGTGCAGCTATTTACGCCCGTGGAGTAGCCGCTAACACACTGCCCCCTCTTTATCCCCCTCCGCGCAACGCTGGCTGCACCTGTCGCCCCGCTTCTTATCTCCCTTCAACATGACACAAAGCTGTTCTCTGAACAGCAGCGGGCAGTGAAAAGACTTCACATCCGCCTTTTGTGCTGCCTCTTTTATTACCCCCACCTTCCCGGCGCCCACATATATACCGAGAAGTTCTTTTATCAGGATGTCAGCTGTAAACTGCTGGCTGGGCACTGACAGCGGTTACGGCGCTGTGGTTAATTACGATCAAACATCGCTATTGAACCGCACAGCTACGAGTCAATAGAGAGATGCGTGCGTAAAAGGGGCGACAAGGCTCGCGCTTAACCGCCCTGGTGTCCCCGTGCTCTCCCACACTGTGTGTGTGTGTGTGTGTGTACGTGTGTGTGGTGGGGGGGGAGGGATTTACTTTAAGCAGAAAACAGAGAGCTCGTCCAGGATAGCAGCACGCCTCGTTGTCTTAGTCGGGAGCCCTCTCCATGGTGCTGAACTCGCCCACGCTCACCGCTCCACGCCGTTTATTCCACACTGCAAAAAAAGAAAAAAAAAGAAAAAAAAAAGTCCTCTTCGAGGAATCGTGGTCACTTTTGAAATCCCAGTTTGGTCTCTTAAAATTAGCGAAAGACTTGGTCATCAGCAGCGTGTTTCTGAGTCTGTTTCACTGATTTCAAAGATGAAAAATTAAAAAAAAAAAAAGATCTCAGGAAATAATCTCATCTCACGCAATTTTAAGAGTAAGATTAATTCCCCCCCAAAGTAGGTTTGTAGCTGTTTTGATGACTTTAAGGGTTAACATTTTAGAGAGCTAGGTGTAATAATACTAATAATCTTATAGTCATGTTTTTCCGTATATAGTGCAACATTAACTTTTAAAATGTAAAAAAAAAAGCTAAACCGAAATCCGCATCCGGAGGCAACAGGCAGGAGTTTTGCTGCTGAGGGTTTGTAGTTTGAATTCTAGTTACTGATCACATTCAGGCTTTATTTGTGTGAAGGTAAAAGGTACGCCTGGAGAGCAAAAAACATCAGCCATCATCTGACAAAGATTCACGTTTTAACTTGGTTGCCCGTTATTGTCCTGGGTGTGCCAGAAACACCCAAACTTTTTTTTTTTTTTTTCATATTTTAATGTCTCTTAAAGACTCCACTGTAGGTTATAAACTCAGACAGAGATTATATCTTTCTGTGTTGAAATTGTTTGGTCTGGGTAGCCACAGGCCTTGTGTGATGAACATGACCAGACAACTGGATCTGCTCTGTGGGCGACAATGAGGACAACATTAACTCTAATCAAATAACAGCATTTATCAGTTTATCCGTCCCCTCTATGGGCTGATATGAACCAGAACCTCTGTTATTCCACTGGACAAGATAATAAAATAATCACCGCGTTCACACTCATTCATAAAATATTCGGGATAAGTAAAGCAGCTGAGTGTTTTTATCCATATCTTCGCTGTTATGATTATCAGCTCCCAATTCCCTTGTGATTCATGGACCCTCAATAGGCACTGACCCTCAGGGCGGTGACCCAGTGAAAACGAATGACAGAATGAAGTGGTCAACCATCTGGAAGGATCATGAGCACATGTATAGGATGCTTTCTTTCCACAAAAGGCCTTCAACCAGAGCGTGATGGAAAATTTATGCTTAGTTGGACAGAATGCATCTAAATTCAAGTTTAGGACAGCAGCATGCAGGATCATTTCTGTGCAACCACCATGAATCTGCTTCCTTATTCCATTAGAAGAGATGAGTTACAAAAATGTGATGCTTATTCATCAGTGTAAAGTAGTTTATCAGTGCTAAGAAGGTTTTCAGATATACTGAAATGAAATACATGTGACATCATTTCATAACTGCTCCTTAACTCTGCACACTCCATTTGAGTACATGATCCTGGCCACAATTATCGCCAACTGCATCGTCTTGGCCCTGGAGCAGCATCTACCCGCCGGTGACAAGACGCCCATGTCAGAGCGCCTGGTAAGTCCATCTCTTTAAGGTCACGTCCCTCACACGTTGACTTTCTGTCCCTTCCCCAGAGGTGCCAGATTCACAAAAATATTGGGCAACACTTTATTTTAAGTGCACACATTTTACTAATTGCTAATTATTCGACACTTAATAATCTCCAGTTTACTGCTTATTGGTTTTAAGTATTCATGCATGCTCAGTATGGGCCTTATATGGTGCTACTACCATCCTTATTAACATATTTAAGTCCATTCTTGTGGCAAACATCAAAAGTGATTCCTTCACTTGTATTTGACACTTTAATAACCTCCTTCACACTTTCAAAATTCACCATGGCACACTACTACTGCAGTTAACAGCTCCTCTTCTTATTGAGAGGCACAGTTTCCAGTCAGATTCAGTGAAAGAATAAATTGAGGAAAGTAACACCCACAGAGTCAGAAACTCAGCAGTTCTCTGTAGCCTTAGGAGGAGCAGTGCAGGTTTATGGAAACTGAGCTGTATCAGAAAACCGTGATAACCAATGTTTACAAAATGCAACAGTTGGTCCTTGTTGAAAGACAGAGCAAAATGGACTGGATTAGAAACAAATACATCAGAGGGACAGCTCAGGTTGAGCAGTTTGGAGAAGGTAGAGAGGCAAGGCTAAGATGGTTTGGATGTGCAGATGAGGGAGAGTGGAAATATTGGATAAAGGGTGTTGAAGATGGAGCTGCCAGACAAGAAGAAAAGAAAAAGACCACAGAGGAGGGTCACATATGTAATGAAGGAGGACATGGCAGAGGAGGCAGATGACCTGCTGTGATGAACCCTAAAGTAAGCATCCCAGAAGGAAAGGCAGAAGAAGGTTTCTCATAGATAAACATGCTGAAATAACCTTATAATGTATCCTACTGAATATCAAAAATGTTTATCAGGTGGTTATTGATTAAAACAAAGCTCTTCATTATGGTCTAATAAATAGCTAGCTATGATCCTGCACAATAAGCTATCAGTAAAATCCTGCCGGTAAGCAACTAGTTAATTTGCATCTTACCAAATATTGATCTGCACTTGCTTAATTACTTTTGTTTGTTAGGTGTGTTTAGCTGTGATTGGTTGTTTTTTCCCCCCTTCTTCTCCTTCTTCTCCCTTTTCCTATCAGATCTCCTGCTGCCATACTCACATATGCAATTTAAACCAGCATTTGAACTCTGACGGTCATGTCGCACCGCTGACCAGTCAAAAGAGTCAAAAGTCAAAAGAGTCAAAAGTCAAAAGTGAAACAAAAGAGACTGCTGTACAGCGAGGTCAAGTGTGATATATGCTGGGGACAGTAATTGTGCATGCATGGCTGCATGCTCCAGCACTTTGTTCCTCTTGAGTCTGAGGGAGCTGTAGCCGAGGGGAATTTAGCCTTAAAAATAGCAAGGCAAAGAGTGTTACAAAGAGCAACAGCTTGTTGTGTAAAAAGTCAATGAATTCCTCGTATATTCAATCACCTTGCTGTTGTTGACGATGATGATGCTAATTCAGCAGCGAAGACGTTACAGCTTGGAGAATGAAAAGGTAGCACTGAGCGCACGAGGGAGTGATTAGAGTGGTTACACAAAGAAGGAAAACAAGCATCCTCTCGCTGCCTCCTCCACCTCGAGGATGTAATGCAACAAGATGCCTTTTAATTAGAACAAGGGATCAGATTTTTTTTTTTTTATGAAGCTCTGTCAGTAGACCAGCAGGCATGCTGTAAGTGGAAGTGATGATAGAAGCTATTCAGTGAGAGTACTTCACATCCATTGCAGGGCTTTAATGCCATGATCCGCAGAGGATTCTTCAGCTGTTTTCAGAAGGCTTTTTTTTATGATTCTCAAAATTCCTCCTGCTGTGTCATTACATAAAGATTTCAATTTCTTTGTGTATGATTATTGTCCTTTTATAGGGCACTGGAATTATTATAATTAATAGCCTGGAAGCCACTAATTTGTTTCACTATAATAAAAAAAACAACCCATCCTTGTTCCACCACCTCAGTAACTCTCATCCAACATATCTATATCATGTGCTCACTGTACTCACTCAGGGGTATAGAAAAGGTCACCCTTCTTATAGCGCACGGGCCTGTCACACTGCTTTTATATGATTATTTATGTTGGAGGCTGGGTGAGGCTGGGGGTTGGGGGCACTGTCTGTCAGCTTGTAGCATGCTGGGAGCAAGAGAGAGAGAGAAAAAAAACGGAGGGGGGGAGAGAAGGCAAAGTGTAGGCGTGAGATATCCTCTGCTCGTGCCCTGTGCATCGCTTCAGGCTCTCTGAGATATTAATGGGGAGTGTCCTGCCACACAGGCCAGAGCTAGCTCCTTTACTTGCAGCACAGCCCAGGGTTAGCTCAACCACGTAGTGCAAATTATTCAGCTGTGACCCAAAGCTGCTTGTTTGACATGGTTAGAGAGTAGTGCAGTGCTCAGATAAACTGCCTAAGTCATATGTGTTGCCATGTGAGTGCAAACACTTGGCCCATGTCGGAGCACGTTCTCATCCCAGGCGTCTGTTACAGCCATTCTGCAACAACAGTGTTAGATGCCAGAAGATAATAGCTGTCTCCTAAAGTTCAGAGCTCAGTGTGTGTCCTGTTTGGGAACTTTGTGCTTCCCAGTTTGATTTGCTTTGTTTTCACTTGCTGATTCATTTCCTCTTCCTTCACTTTGTACTTACACTTATTTTGTGAAAGGCTAAACTGTATGGTGAGGTTTAGGAAATAGTCATAGTGTTGTGACACATGCAGCCTGCTTTCATCTTAAGTGGGCCGGACCAGTGAAACTCCCCTTTCTGTTCATCTAAAGGAGTTTAACCGTTTACAGTGTTGTAACATTTAATCCCTGAGATATCTTATGAGAAAAAGGAAGTCCGGTGTCAACATTACATCTCGGTTTTTCCACATGACATCGACATGCTGCTGTATGAAAGAAAGAAGTCTCTCAGCATGACAGGCTGTATAATCAATAAAAAAAATCATGTAGCTCATTTTCTAGATTCTCCTGTAATTATAAAGCAGACAGATTTTAGAGCCAGTGTAAAAAAACCCCCCCCAAAATTCTGTAGTAGATAGTAAAGGATTTTTATTTACTGTCATTTAATTGTTTATCAATTAGTTAATTTCTTTTATCGGCAGGAAAAGTTGCAAAACTTATGAACATACAGTTAAAAGTCCAACATTTATGCCCTCCAAAGCCATCCAGTGGACTTGTGCTTGTGCAGGGCCAATTCTGGCGAGCGGGCCTTATGTTTGACACCCCTAGTTTAGGGTAATAATACTCTTCACAGCATTAATGAAGCATGCTGAAAAATGAAGTGCATTTACATGTGACGTTAAGGTGCTATTTGCAAACATGTATTATTGACCAGCTGGATGTGAAACCAGTGGGACTGTGGTTATAACCCAGCACATCATGACCTCGTGTATATCTGTGAGATTCCAGCAGCTGTGACAGAATGGCAGGATTTGACATCCAGGAAATAAGAACAGACCGTCACGCCACATGGCCTCTTAAATGCCTTTCCATTTGCTCCAATGTGTTTTGACCATCTATTTGTTGGTCCAACTGACATTTTTGCCCTGGTATCTCCATTTATTGTAATTGCTCCTGCCTGCCAGTGCAATGCTTTATTTTTATGCTCCTCTTGTTGCTCTAAGCACCACTTTGACTGCCCAAATGCTCCAGTATTTTGGCACTTCTGGCTGACACCTTAAAAACCTGGTTGGTTACTTATATTTTCCCATGACACATGAGCAGGGCATTTGAATGGTCCAAGCTCTTTTCTGGTAGGGTAAAGTTCTTCCCTGGAAGTTTCTAATGCTATGCTTGTGCCCAACTAACCTTCAATGACTGTCTATAAAAGACTCATATAACTTATAAGCCTTTAATCTGAGGTCTTATACCGGAATTTTTTTCTCATGGTTAGCAGGGGGCAGCTCCGTAGATATCTATGGAAAAAGAGCTCAGCTGCTCATTTCATGATCCATGATCTCAGTAAACACCTTCCTGATGTGGTCGTTACTTCAATAGCTGGTTGTAAGTCTTAGCTAACATAGCACGATGTTTCTTTTTGTAAATTTTTGTCACATTTAGGAATAGAGACAAAGAACAAGGCCATGCTTTCTAGATGTTTCATAAGTCACAAGTCAGCACTGTATGAGAGTTTCTCAGATCCATCCATCTGTCTGGCTCCAAATCACCATGCAAACCATTCGATGACATTAGTGGCTACATCCATCTTTTATATACAGTCTGTGGTTAGGATCCTAAGAAGCTGCCATTCATTTGCCTTGTATTTTACATGATTAGGGCAAATGAACAGCTCAGACTCCTTTCAGTTAGATCCGATTCTTTATTAGGAACCTCAAATGCTACATGAGTACTTTAAGTGACTTTCTGGTCAGTCCCCACCTCACCTTTTCCTCTTTCTGCCCATCTACCAACATAATTGCAGCAAGATTTCCCTCCCCTATTTTTCTCTTATGTCATACAAGAAATGGCCAAGTGCCTTTGTTGTTGCTGCCCTATCAGGCTAAGTACCTCAAATGCCTCTCTGGTCAACCTAAGTGGCCATTTCCTAAAGCAAGATACTCTACCTGACCTCTAGTTTTGGTTTGTTACCTCACGGGTGAGACAGAAAGGCCCTCTATTCCATTTAAAGTGCCCTGTTGCATGGCCACAGCAGAGGTTGCCCTTTTTTTAGGAGTCACACAACACTGATGATATTTAATATGACATTTTAACAGAACACACAGCTTGTTTAATTTTTTGTTTGCACATGTAGTTGTCTGCATTCAGTTGAAGCTACATTTTTGTTTGAATGCATTAAATGTGCATGCCTGGGGCGCCATTAATTTACAATACCCCCATACGATCATCCTGGGATTGTGGATATTTGTTTTCCCAGTATTTACTTTCTTTTCATCCAAAAGAGAGTGAAAGAAATTTTTTTCCTCTCTTTTATTCACCCCTGCGCTTCAACTTAATGCTTCAGTAAACACTCTCCTACCTCCAACAAAAAGATATTCTTCTGCTGGTCTCATCCCCTGTCCGATTCTCTCTGTCTTTCTGCAGGACGACACAGAGCCCTACTTTATTGGAATATTCTGTTTTGAGGCCGCCATTAAGATCATCGCCCTGGGCTTTGCATTTCACAAAGGCTCCTACCTCCGCAATGGCTGGAATGTAATGGACTTCGTGGTTGTCCTCACGGGGTGAGTCCCTCGCCTGCTGGCTGTCAGCTGGACATGGAAACATTGCAGTAAGAGTGGTTTCTTTTGTGTGTATCTGTGAGCACCCTGAGAGGGAGTATAGTGGAATCACCTCCTTCCAGTTAGATCACCTCCCCACAAGCATGTCTGTTATTCAACAAGTAACCCGAGCCTGTGAAAGAAGTGACAGGAGTGCGATGTGAGCATTTGCTGGTTGTAGTCTCTGTCTTTAAGTTCAACACTGTTCCTGGGCAACACCATATGGACGCCATGTCCTCGTAGAGCAGCTTCCGTCTTTGTTTCTAACAATTTTAGGTTGCCTTCTTTTGATGTGTGATTTTAGGTGACATTAAGATCTATACAGTGGGATGCAAAAGTTTGGGCAACCTTGTTAATAGTCATTATTTTCCTGTATAAATCGTTGGTTGTTACGATAAAAAATGTCAGTTAAATATATCATATAGGAGACACACACAGTGATATTTGAGAAGTGAAATGAAGTTTATTGGATTTACAGAAAGTGTGCAATAATTGTTTAAACAAAATC